>CDEZ01023568.1:0-20788 GCA_000826365.1 Acanthamoeba royreba
TTCGTTGTTCTCTTGCTGTTGCTGCACTCGGACGTTCCCTCTGTGGAGGTGTGCCTGCCTTTGCTAACTCCATATGACCTGGGGATGGACACCATCAGGGATTCGACGTGACAGTATGGGAGATGAACAACGAGGTGGGCGGCACGTGGGTCTTCTCCGAGGGTGTGGCTGAAGGGCGGGGCAACCTGTACCGCAGCCTCACCACCAACCTCCCCAAGGAGATCATGCAGTACGGCACGCTGCCAATGGAAGAAATTCTTAGCATTCCTAACATGATGATGGGTGCACGATGATGATGGTGATGACGTGCGTGATGATGTTGATGGGTGGTATGATACGATGCTTGAATTCAGATTCAGTGACCTGCCGTTCGAAGGGGATTTGCCTTCATTCGTCCATCACTCAGAAGTGGCGCAGTATCTGGGTCGTTATGCTGACACCTTCCGTCTGCGGCCCCTGATCGTCTTCAATACAAGAGTAGTGCGCGTGGAGCGCCTTCAAACCAGCGTGGAGCATCATCTCCAGGAAGTAGCAACACAAGGATCTTGGGAAGTGACATACGAACAACATGAACGGCCAGCACCGAACAGTTGCGGCGAACCGCAAGCTGCAGGCTTTGCAGAGAACGAGAATGGTGCTGATGGTCGAGAGGAGACTGCGCCTCACACGAGGACAAGTCGTTTTGATATCATTCTCGTTTGCAACGGACACTTTAGCAAGGCTTCCGTTCCCATCATCCCCGGGTTGGCTGCATTCCCTGGGACGATCATTCACAGCAAGCGCTACCGCGACCCAACACCATTCATTGGCAAGACGGTCGTCGTGGTTGGCGCGGGAGCATCAGGCGTTGGTACGTTAGAGCAACCCACCTTTGTTGAAGGGCTGCAAGGCCAACTGTTTGACTAACGCGAAATGACTTTAATCATCGCGTGATGTAGACATCACGAGGGAGGTGGCCAGCGTTGCTCGCAAAGTGTACGTGTGCGTGCGGAAGAAGCCTACTCCTCCACCGAGCATGAATGAGCAGCAGGAACAGCATTCAAAGAAAGTAGCATCTGTGGCTGACGTATTCGGTGATGGTCCGAATCTGGGGCTGAAGCTTGGTTGTGAGATTACCCGCGCTAATGGTGATGGTGCGTCTTTCCTTCCGTCTGCTGCATGACACGAAGTCTCTCAGCCAAACTCTTTACATGCAATCTTATCATTGACCATGATGAGATAGAATCAAGCTGATCTATCTTGGCTTCTCGCACACAGGCTTGATTGAGTTCTCTGACGGCACGACCACGGAGAACGCGGTGGATGCTGTGGTTTTCTGCACCGGCTACGACTACAGTATGCCCTTTCTTGCGCCCTCGTGCCGAGTCTATTTCCATCCGGACCAGGCTCGATGCGCTCTCGCTGGCGCTCAATCGTCAGGAAGCAGCGAGACAGTTCCAGTTCCGGCTTCCGAAATGGGCAAAAGCGTCTGGCCTCTGTACGAGCACGTGCTGCACGTGGAGCATCCATCGCTGGCGTTCATCGGCCTCAATTGGAAGGTGCTCCCGTTTGCCTGCTTCGAGACTCAGACTCTGTTCGCTCTCTCCTTGATGCGCCATCCGCACTTTCTCGATTGGGATGCCGATCCTGACATCGACAGTGATCTAAACGACAGAGGGAAATACGGCGACGGTGCGAGCTGCACGCCAGGTGGTCCTCGTACTCAAGTGTCGCTCGATACAGAAGTGGATACGGATAGCGATCCAGCATTCCCATCAACGAAGCGAGCGATGATTGATCGCATGTGGGCCGCATTCGAATACAGTGATGGATCACGACAGCAGCACATCAAGGAGTACCATCTGCTGGGTTCGTGCCAGTGGGCCTACTATCGCAAGCTCCAACGCTTGATGAGCCAAGCTGAAGCAGCTGCCTCCTTTGCTTCTAACGATAAGAATCATCCTCGCGTGAGCAAGCAGGCAGCGAACGGCCGCAACTGGAAGCGAGTGCAGGAGGTTTACGAGGACGTAGCACGTGCTCGGCTGGAGACTCCCGACACGTATCGACAACGACACTATGTCTTTTCCGCAGACGATGATTCGTGGGCTGTTTCATCGTCCTCTTGATCTCAGAAGGCCCTCTATCACGAAGATGCTCTTCTTGTGTTTGTGGTGGCAATGAAGCAGCAGGCTTACTTATTCTGTGCACATTTGCCACAGGCCTTGCCGGTGCAAGCGCAGCCGGCTTTCCATCGCTTGTCCCATGTGGTGTAGGACCTGAGTAGGCCTTTCTTACCGCCCTGAAAGTGTACCCCTGCTGCGAGCACCTCTTCCCCGTCTGTGATTCGAAAGTAGGGCCGGCCGTCGTCATGCCACACCAGCATCTTGAACCTTTCGTCCCGCTCGAACAGACCCCACTCGCCATCAGCGTCAAAATTGTTGTCCCACATCATGCCCTTTCTCGGTACTGCCAATGACCCTGCAAACAAATGTCGTGATGATTAGCCTCAACTTCGCTTTCGTTCCAAAGAGAGGTCATCGTACCGGGAGCAAACTTGGGTCGCGGCAGCCTTTGGCGGGCAAGCTTAAGGTACTTGGGGTTGGCAAGTCTTTGCCACACCGCCTCGCACTCTGGCGTACCATTCTGCATCTGTTCAAGTTGATATAGGCAGACATATCACATTGATAAGTAACGCCAAGCTGAGCATTAGGAGTCGAGAGGAGAGGAAAACCTGGAAGCCCCAACAGGGTCGCTCAGAGGGTTCCAGATGCGAGAAAGCGTAGAGCCGTAGAGCTTGCATATCGTTGATCGTGGTACCCAGGTCGGTTGATTGATAGACATCCTTCCATATCTCTTTGGCGAATATGAGCTCCTGGTACTGACAGTAGTCTTCCAGAGCGGCCAGATCCCAATACGAAAAGTGAGCTGCTCCGCCGACAACCAAGTATGCAAGTATGAGAGGCACTGCAGCAATAAAGCAGGGATGGACCATCTATCTATCCACCCCGTCTACCCTTGGCCGTACCAGAGCTCCGTGGAGGAATAGAGACAAGGAGTACTTCCTCTGGGTAGTACTGATTGACTTCGGTCACGTTCACGAAGATCAGCGTGTCAATGTCCCTTCAAGAATGCTATTAGCTTGATATCGCCACGTGAGTGCACTCAGAGGTTGCATCGACACACCTATGTGCGATCCGGCTTATGTTGTTGGCGCGCATCCAGTCCCGCATGACGAGATAGCGCTCGAAGCAAATGCTCTGATAGTCACTATTGATTGTCGCTCCCCACTTCTGCTCCACACCACATCCCAACATGTTGGGTCACACGCACGATCAGAGAGGCAGTCATGACGGAAATGCAGCATCAACACCCCTAGCGATGCTGATATGCACGCTGTGGTTGTGAGGGTACCTCGCGAAAAGCTAGCAGTGACTTGCCATATTGGTCGAGAGAGACGTACTCCGTGCCCGTGCTGAGAGCGACATCTTGACACTTCTTCGACTCGCCAATGAGCACAACTCGATCGTTACGCTTTCTGAGTTCCATCGTCGCTGTGAAATGATAGTCTGCCTCATGCACATCACCATTAGCACAAAGCCATGCACCCCATGTCTGACACACTGCGACCGGGAAGTGAAGTTACCTGGGCAGTTGCCCTTCCATACGGTGACAACGGGGATAGCGGAAACAGAAGACGAGGAAGAAGACGAAGAAGAAGAAGAAGAAGAGACAGAAGCAGAAGAAGAAGAAGGAAAGGAAGAGGAAGAAGAAGAGACAGAAGGCAGGGAAAGCTTCGTTTTCTTGCCTTCTGTCTCTTCTACCAAGGGGAGTGGAACCGCATGTCGCTCTGGGTCCAACCGCCAGGAGTGCAGGCAGAACGTCACGACACTGAATAACATCAACCCCACCAGCATGGAAAGCGGGCCGCCAGGAGTCCAACCACCAGCCATTTCCCCTTGGGATCTATGTAATGTTGGCGGTGCCACCTCAGTGTTCCCTGGACCAGAGAGAACCAGTGGTCTGTCAGACCAAAGCTCCACGGTGTGTTTGTTTCTAAGAGCTATTATCTGTAGCTTTAAATAAAGGAAATTGCCTTAAAGACCTTATTTATATTCCAAACAACCAGAACCTAAACAAAGAGAATTATTCCCTATAACCAAATATAGGACAAAAAAATAAAGACCAAAGAAAACAAAAAAAGACAAAAACAAAAAAGCAAAAGCAAAAAATATAAATATAAATAAAAATAAAAAACAAAGATGGTACCAGTATTGCGACTCCACAGAAGAAACTCAAGACAAACGAGGAGTTTGCGGGGACCTCGAAGAATGTAACAAGGAGTTGGCGCCTATTGCGGGGCTTAGGACTTTGTACGCCGATCGGATTGCACAGTTTGCTCAATTCGAAACCGTTCCCTGTGACCGTGTCAGAAACGCGTCCTTCTCATCCTTCACAACCATCCTACTTAACACTCTTGCAACTGATACCGAGAAGTGGCCGGTCAAAACCGAGAAGGGTATTGACCATATGATTTTCTTCTTCTTTATTCTTCTTCGTGCTCGAAGGAATGAGGTCAACGCCATGACATTTATTGGCGAAAGGACATGACACTTGCACATGCCTGATAAACAAGAGCATTGCAGAAAGAGGACACTTGGGGACGATCTGTTCTCCTCCAATGTGCGATGGCTGTCTATTCTCGTATGGCGTGAGTGTCCAGTTCGGCGGAGCCAGAGCATCGCCGATCACCAGGTTTTACCGGGTGTCGGGACGGTCCTGCGACAAAGCCGCCAGGTGGCCCCTGCTGACCCGGATTTGCGCTCTATCAGAAAAACGAAGTATTCCAGACATTTTCCTCTTGTAAATACAGGAGCTGCTTAAAATTCTTAATTAAATGTTGCGTTGCCTTGCTGGCTCCTGGAACAGAGCCGCTACCAGGCGGCAGACAATGGCCGTCATTCGTCGCTTGTTCCGCCCATCCTGGTGAACGCTCCGTCATTGCGTTACGGTACCAATTGGTTGAGCGAACGTTCGCTTCGCAGCTCAACCACGCCGCGTCAGGTGCATCATTTTAGCCGCAACCAGCCAGCTACGACAAACACCACACTCCTGTACGGCTTGTCACCCTCAAGGCAACCCCCAAGGCCCCTTCAGTCCCTATTCCTCCTCTTCGCCTATCCGGCCACGGCAAGTGCATACTCTGCAAGGGTCAGGACTTTCACCACTTGAACTTGTACTTCTACTACTACCTCCGGGCTTTAGTAGCACATGGCGGCGAAGAAGATGGTTCCTTCGAACTGGCCTCTCATGCTGGCCGTTCTGCTCACCCTTCTCGCTATGCTTGGTACACCATCCTCATCCCCTCAGTACCTTCTTGTCGATGTTCTTTTGATGACCATCATGCCTTCGTTGGTCATCATCTCTCACGTTGGGCAACTATGGTGTGTGCGGACTTTTCCAACTCATTAAATGTACCGACCCGTACACAGGCCGCGTAGTGAGTCTGAACGTCAACGCCTACGGAGAGAGCACGTCAGGCGTCATGTGGGGCCAGTGCAGTGACTGTACGTACTCCGTGTACCCCTGTCCCGCTTCGTCTTCGTTTTCGTCTTCTTCTCTTTGTCGAGCATGTCCAGTCTGAGCATGATCACCTCGTGTGATTGGTGGAGATGTTCTTTCCTATCATGACGCGTTCCCTTGCTACACGGCAATCTCCTGGACGACCTTTTCCGCAGTTGCTGAACTTTCCGAATTTTGTTTTTATTTAGACATCATTCGTAACATTGTTAAAATTTATGAAATGTTTGTTTCCTTTTCGGAATCTTTGTTTTTCTTTGGAATTTATGGTTTCTTTCTTTTTTATTTATATTCAAAATCAAAACGCTTACGTGTCCTTACGCACCACAGCGTACCCCTACAAGTCGGACAATGTCAAACTCAACTACGCTAATCTTCCCATCCCGTCCGCGCTTCCGCTGTTGACCACGGGCGGTGCCGCCTACGTGAGTCTGGACGGCGGCTATGACGACGCGAGTGTGCCTCCCGATACGCTGCAGCTGCCCGTGGCCGCTCACGGCATCATCGTCTTGTACAATATCCTGGGTGTACCTGCCTCTCTGGTACAGTGCTCATCTTCATCTTCATCTTCATCTTTTTTATCATCATCATCATCCTGACGTGTGCGTGAATGCAGACGGTGGATGGAGCTACGTTGAGCCGCATTTGGTCAGGCAACATCACCAAGTGGAACGACACGCAGCTGAAGACCCTCAATCCTGGCTTGCCGCTGCCCGGCAATGACATCATCCTGGCCTACATGCCCAACGACGATGATGGCATGACGCGTTTGTTCAAGCGCGCACTTGCGTCGTTTAACGACACGATCAAGACCGCCAACTTCTCCTTTGATGACATCCTCCTTCCTGCAGCGCAGAACCGTACCTACAGGGCCATCTCGATGCCAGATCGCATCAACTACGTTGTGGTACGGCGCGTCTTTGCGACGCCAAGTTACATGCTTAGTGAGACACACTGACACACAACATGCAACACCTACCCAGAACACGAGAAACACGATCACCTACGTGGAGAGGTCCAACACTTATAAGCGCAAGCTCCCCTACCTCAACATCATCAACAAAGCCGGTAACAACATCACGCTCAACGCCACCGCTGCCACGAGTGCCATGAACGACTTCAGCGCCTTAGTGCGTGGCGGTACCGTTCCATCCTTCTTCAATGGAAACTGCGCGCGCAGAGTTCATCTCAACGTTGGGCCTGTCTGACACACAGGTAATCTGGTGGCTGACGTCTTCAACGGGAACGGTTCACTCTCGTATCCGTTGACGTTCGTTATTGTTGCTGCGACACGGAGGAACGTCAATTCGTCCCAGATGGATTGCACCACGGTGGCGGCCATGGCCGACCTTTTCAGCTGGATGCAGGTCAACAATCAGATTTCTACGGCCATCGCGCGAGGTGGAGCATTCACGTTGACTACGGTCTACTACAAGCGTATGATCGACGCTCTGGGCACCATACAATGCGGTGGTGTACGAGCCTTCAATGCTTCGTACTTGATTGGCGAGGGAACGTCTATCAGCACGATCAGCGACTGGATCCAGGGCTACGCCGGCAACACATTCACGCAAAAGGTAACACCTTCATTGTGCTCCATTGGAGTTCATTTCCTCTTACACATCATCCTCTCCTGCAGTACTTTGCGGTTGCTTCCATAACTGCCATCTCTGATCTCGTGGCTGGTGATATTGACTTTGCCTTAGGCCTTCCTTCCGGGTAACATTCCTGAAATAGAAGGAGTGTGATGAACCCCATCATTCACTAATCTGCGTTTACTTACTCAAGCAGGATAGCCTCGAATTATAGTGTCGAGAATCTGAACGGCATCATGGCTTTCCCTGGCGTCGCTGCTGCTGTTATTCCTGTCTACAATGTACGTAGTATTAGGATGTTGCCTGATTTGCGAATATCCAATAGGTGACACCAGTGCGCTACCACCAGATTCCGGAGCTGAATGGAGCAACTCCACTCGTGTTTAGTCTAGATGTGTTGGTTGACATCTACTTAGGTCGCGTAACAGTGTGGAGCGACTCCTCGGTATGTACCATCCTTTCGTTTTTCCTCAGCAAAATAACGTGGAAGGAACAACAATTGATTCCTGGGATAGATTCAAGCACTCAACTCGGGCGTGAATCTTCCTAACATGCCAATTGTCGTGATCATGCAAACATCCTCTTCTAGTATGACTCTTCCATCTATTTGGCAATAGGCACATATTTGGAGTTTACACTAACGGATTCGCCTTTACTCTGTTCTTCTTCACATGTTAGTACTGAGCGGGGCATTTACGCAGGCCCTCTCCAAGCACAGTGCTGAGTTCAATACCACTGTACGCTTTACTTATGATTCATAGGTTGAAGCGTGCGGACCAGTTACTAACCTTAGGACGTGGGGCGCGAACAGATCGGGACGACAATGACGCCCGTTTTCCCCATTCAAGGAGACAATCGTACTATCAGCGCGGCCTTAACCACCAGCGATCTACTCACTTTGGCTGGTACGTACCACTATCGCGCCGCTGTACGGACAATTGAATGCCCAGTCTGTTAACAGTAGTATTGTGTACACTTGCGCATTCAAACAGGATCGACGCCCTACTCATTCACCTGGACACTCAGCGGCAACGTCAACGCGAATACCACCTACGCAACTCTTGTGAACCCTGCCGGCATTTCCATAAAGCCGACTGCCTCCAGCGTCTACGCGGCTGTAGCTGATCTCTCTTCCACCGGTGAAACCATCGGCCAGTACTCTCTATGTACACAAGATCTATCTCCTACGAGTTGAGTGACGGTCACTTATACATAGTTTTGGACTCTTTGAACAGCTACTGATCCGTCCGCCTGGCCCATTGTCACAAGCCTGCCCTATCTTCTGCCCCTGGGCACTGGTAATACAAAGCGCGGCAGCGATGCTTTAGACTGTGTCAAGGTCAAGGCCCTTGTCAATTGGGTCTACTGGACCCAAACTGATGGCCAGGCTTTCCAGCTTGCCGAAGGGTGCGTCTCCTTGACGATCATTATTTGGTCTCATAAACACTAACTTGGCCTTCACAATTCAGGTCAGGGACAATCTCGGCTGGCCAGATTGCCTCGATTCAGAAGAGTGGTCTCTCCTCGCTCGCTTCGGTTCGCGCAATCCCTTTGCTGTCGCATCCTAAGCTATCAGGAAGAACTTACTGTGTTGATGATACCCGTTGTGGTCACACAGATTACCTGTGGAGGTGAACGCATGCTTTCAGTGTGGGCTTGCATTTCGGATGGCGTAGTATGCTCCAATCATGGTAGGTGCGTGGACAATCAGTGTGCCTGTTTCTCGGGCTATGGCGGAAGCTTCTGCGAACAAGTGTACACACCTTCTACGTCGTCTGATGATCCTCTCCCCGTCATCTTGGTACGTAACAGTTCCATGAGACGTTGGAGTGCATTCATAGCGCTTATGCTTGTTGCTTTGTTTCCCTCAGGGCGTGGTTATACCCGTCTCGATAGCTCTGTGCCTCCTTCTCCTCTGCCTCATATTGGCCATCGTGTGCTTCGCAAGACTCAGCCGCAGAAGGAGGGAGGAATGGAATCTCAACTGGGACGAACTCGAGATGGGTGAGCCCCTCGGAATGGGCGGTCACGGCGAGGTTTACAAGGCCAAATGGCGTGGCACCGAGGTTGCCGTCAAGATGGTGGCTTCCAACACGCAGGTGACCAAGGAGATGCAAAAGAACTTCACCGAGGAGATCCACGTCATGACTACTCTGCGCCATCCCAACGTAGTTCTTTTCATGGCCGCGTCTACGAAGCCTCCCAAGATGTGCATCGGTATCGTACCTTCCATCGTGCTCATTTGATCAATGTGTGGGTTCTGAAATCATCGTTCTCACTTCTGTTTCTCAGTGATGGAGTTCATGTCGCTTGGATCTCTCTACGATGTACGTTGAGATTCCCCCCATAATTCTAGGCTCTTTAGATGACTTACGAGACGGTGATCATTGCAGCTATTGCACAATGAGCTCATCCCAGACATCCCGTTGAAGCTCAAGCTCAAGATGGCCTTCCAGGCGGCCAAGGGCATGCACTTCCTGCATTCATCGGGCATCGTGCACCGCGATCTCAAGTCGCTCAATCTTCTGCTCGACAACAAGTGGAACGTCAAGGTTAGCGACTTTGGCTTGACCACTTTCAAGAACAATATCAAGAAGGGACAGGCTGCCGGTATTGCTACGGTGCGCTTCACTCCTTTCTCCTATCTGGAAGCACGTCGTCCCTCTAACTCCTCCTTTCCCATCGAAAATCAGGTACATTGGACGGCACCAGAGGTGCTCAATGAATGTCAGGACGTCGATTACATCCTGGCTGATGTTTACTCGTTCGGTATCATCTTGTGGGAGCTCCTTACCCGCGAGCAACCTTATGGTGGCATGAGGTGCGTCTTGAATCCTTTCGAGTTTACTCTGCTTTGCATCTCACCACTGTTACAAACCTCCGCAGCCCTGCTGCCGTGGCCGTAGCAGTTATCAGAAACAACATGCGCCCGGATCTGCCAGCTAGCATTGACGATACGGAACGCGACTTCGTGGAGCTCATGCAGACCTGTTGGCACGAGGATCCTACGATTCGCCCTACATTCCTCGAAATCATGACCCGTCTGAGCTCATTCGACGGAGGAATGTCGCGTTCGTCCTACACGTCGCACTCGTCATCGTCCTCTTCATCGATGTCGACGATGTCGGGTCTTAACAGGCTTAGCCACAAGTCCGCGCCATCAAGCTCGGCAGGATCGTCCACTGGTGCATCATCGAGCCACTCACAGAACTCGGGTAACTTTGGTGGAATTGTACCTCTTGGCGGTCATGCGCCCGACGGTACGAGCGAGCAACCCACTCCCACTTCTTCTTCTCCTCCACCATTCTAATACTGTCAATGTGCAGGCGAAGTCGCCATAGTGTTCTCGGACATCACTCGCGCAGCTTCCCTTTGGGAACATGACGCTGCGGCCATGCGCGACGCCACTGCCCTCCACAACGATCTCCTGCGTCAGTTGGCCCCCAAGTACGGCGGCTATGAGGGTGGTGTGGGTCGCGATCGTAATACTGGCGAGGGTTCGTTCTGCCTGGTCTTCACACGGGCCTTCGACGCTCTGCGCTGGTGCGCCGAGGTTCAGGTGGCCTTGCTCTCGGTCAAATGGCCGGAGAGGCTGCTGGCCCATCCCGGCGCTGCAGAGGAGATCGACGGCGGTATGGACGAGCGCATCGTGTTCCGAGGCCTCCGTGTCCGCATGGGCGTGCATGTGGGTAACCCTCGCGTCGTGAGGGATGCGATGACTCGGCGTGTTGAGTACGTGGGCTCCACGGTGAGCGCCGCTGCGCGCATGACCGCACTCGCGCACGGCGGCCAGGTGCTGCTCTCGCAGCAGGCTCGCGACAAGCTTGCCGCCGAGGCCAACACAATCGGCAGTGCTGAGAAGCTGGTAGAGCTGTTGGATGACAAGCACCTCAAGAAGCTGGGCCGTTATGAGATGCCCGACACACCTGGTGGTGCTATGCTCTTCGAGGTGAAGCTGCCAGGCCTGGAGGGTCGTTACTTCGGTCGCATGGCTCTTCAGAAGGGTTCGCAGGTCGGCGATGAAGACGGCAGCAACGCTAGCTCATCTGCCCACAGCGACGACGGTTCCATCAGAGACGCTGTGGGTGAAGCCATGGCCTACAAGGAGGATCATTTCCTCACGTCGGCCAACCTCTGCAGATGGGTCATCGACTACAAGGAGATCCAGATGGGCGAACAGGTAAGAAAAGGCCTCCTCTTCAACGTCATTACTTCATGTCTGACGAAACTCTCTCCTCCAGATCGGTATGGGAAGCTATGGTGTCGTATTCAAGGGCATGTGGAAGGGTGTGGAGGTGGCGGTGAAGAAATTCATCAAGCAGAAGCTCGACGAGCGACGCATGCTCGAATTCCGTGCCGAGATGGCGTTCCTCTCGGAGCTTCATCATCCCAACATCGTGCTCTTCATCGGCGCCTGCGTCAAGCGACCCAATCTCTGCATCGTCACTGAGTTCGTCAAACGAGGCAGTCTCAAAGACATCGTCGCCGATCACACGATCAAGCTCAGCTGGCCTCTCAAGTTGAGCATTCTCAAGAGCGCCGCTCTGGGCATCAACTATCTTCACTCTCTCTCGCCGTGCATCGTCCACCGCGACATCAAGCCATCGAACTTGCTCGTGGATGAGAACTGGAACGTGAAGGTGGCCGACTTTGGCTTTGCGCGCATCAAGGAGGAGAACGTCACCATGACTCGCTGCGGCACTCCCTGCTGGACTGGTACGCACTCTTGCCTATTCATCGCCGATTTGGATGTTGTGCCTGACGTGAATCTTTATCATCAGCTCCTGAGGTGATCAGCGGTCACAAGTACAGCGAGTCCGCGGACGTGTACAGCTTCGGTGTGGTCATGTGGGAAGTGGCGTCACGCAAGCAGCCCTTCGCCGGCTGTAACTTCATGGCCGTCGCCATCGAGGTGCTCGAGGGCAGGCGACCCAAGATTCCCGCTGATCTGCCTCCAGCATTCAAGAAGCTCATCAAGCGGTACGTCGTTAGCTCTTACTCTCGCAGCTCACGCACAAGGATGATCATACTTATCGTTTCTCTTCCTTTTTCTTCCCATTCAGCTGCTGGCATGGGCAGGAGGCCAAGCGCCCAACAATGGAGGAGGTCATCTCGTCGATCGATGTGCTGCTGAGCACTGCTCAGGATGGAGGCACTCACAACGTCTAAGGCACTCCCTCTGACCCCAAGCTGAAGCGATAATGTGGCCCAGCGAGGATCTCGATAGCCATGCCAGCATCATACCTCACCTCAAGTTTTAACTCCTGTCTTTCCTTGGTGGAGGAACAATTTTAGTCTGTCAGCATAAAATCAACAATTTCAGGGCCGTGCAAGCGAAGGAACTATCGCACCCCATGACATACTACCCATGTTGTATGTAGGCCACTTGGGTCAGCGCATGACAAATACTTCCATCGAAGCGAACAAGCAAAGATAGGGGTGCTTACCACTTCACATGTCCTTAATTTGGTTAAATTGCTATTTTAGTACTGATATATGCAAAGAACTCTGAAGAAGAACCCATATACAAGAGAGACTCCGTCACAGCCATACCCCTTCCTCTCCAAGCAATGGTAGACCCAACCTCTACACCTGAGCGACACTAGAGTGTGATGCAGCAGTACGGTAAGCATCCGCCAGGACTGATAAGCCTCAAGACCGTCATCTTCTTTCTGGCAGTCTGGATGTGTGTGAGCTTCCTCTTTGTCTACCCTGCGCTGCAGAGTGCTAGTTCAGCTTTGGCCTCCTTCTCCGCCGGTTTGCACGGTAGCCAGAATGCTTCCGCATGCCCTCCTCACTGCTCTTCCACTGTTGGGAGTGAGCCAGAGGAGAGTGCAGAAACGGCTGG
Source organism: Acanthamoeba royreba (assembly GCA_000826365.1). Lineage (NCBI taxonomy): Eukaryota > Discosea > Longamoebia > Acanthamoebidae > Acanthamoeba > Acanthamoeba royreba. Next base: position 13,000 of record CDEZ01023568.1, read on the forward strand.
AGCTCCTTCTGCGTCGGTACCACGAACAGAACTGTCAGTGGAAGAAGAAGCATCTATCAAGAACCAGGGAGGGGACCAGCCACCTGAACTGCAGGTAGAGATTCCTCCAGAAGACGATAGTTCAAAGCGTGAGGGCACTGGCGAACACCCACACGAAGACATCGACCAGGAACTAGAGCAAGAGATGTTCGACTCAACCACCAACAATGGAACTCTTCCATCATCTTCGCCCTCTCCTGCGAGTGCATCAGTGGATGGGATGTACTCTTCATCTTCACTCGGGGCCATCAGTGGTGCATCTGGTCCTTCTTCATCGCCATCCTCATGCACATCAGCAGGCACGTTATCATCATCATCACCACCACCACTATCACCACCACCATCATCGTCATCATCAAGGCGACTGGCTCAGTTAACTGCGGAACAGATAGCGCAGCGAGGCCATTCCCCCAGTCTGCCTGCCTCGACTGCTCTTGGCAGGTTTAGTCAGTGGGGCACATGTGAGTTCAACAAGACGCAATGCTCTCCACCCTGGCTGCATCTCCTTGTGGCCCACAGCGGACGTCCTATGAATCTTCAGCGGCTCATACGATCATTCGGGCCTCACACGCACGCTCCAGCGGAGGTAGCGTGTACGTGCCTCATCTTGGCCGACATCATCAGGCCTGAACCATCGCCTTCGTCGGCAAGGAAGCGCAGACCAACAGTCCAGCGGCCTAAGAAGCTCGCCGGCTTGATGGAGTTGAACAGGACCAGACCCGATCTGGATGTTGGTGAAGTCCTTCGATCGTGGCCTGGTCCGTACATGATGATTCGCTACCATGCAAGATGGAGCAGGACGATCGCCTTGGATCAGCTCTATCACTCCATCACAGAACCTGCCAACGAGAGTATAGCATTCACCCTCGATGTAGATATGGTGGTAAAGAAGGGTACAGTGCGTCAGTTGTTGACTTTCATCTCTGTTGTTGGCTGAGGTTGACGCGTTCGATGTGGATTCTTTTCGCAGGACTGATCAGGAATCTACGGACAATTCCCAAGTTGGGGCAGACATTCTATGCCCCTATCGTGTGGAAGCTGCGGGAACCACCGTATGACATGAGCGAGGAAGACATGGAGTGGGAGCCAAACGGAGAAGAGGTGGTGAGGAGGACCAAGTACGTTCCCTGTCCATCTCCATGTCGAAAGTGGACAGGCAGAGCAATGCACGAGTGCTTACGCATTCATCACATGATCAGCCATCAGGGTGGTTTTAGGAAGTCAGGTTGGGGCATGTTGGCGTTCTACAAGGAAGACTTTGATAAGGTTGGAGGGTTTGAGGTCTGTTCCAGCCTGACCATGTGGTATATTTCAGAAAAGGACTTCATGCATGCTCATGTAGTAGAGGATCATTACAGAGTGTGGTCAACAAGATGAAAAGTGGGGGGTACAAGCTCTATCGATGGGGAATGGAGGACGTCTTTCACGCAGAGGCCTTGCGTGATTCAGGTCTTCAACAGATCCGACTCAAGGCGTCGGAGCTCATTCACCTCTTCCACGAAAGGTGAGCACCCATACATCACCAGTGTCCAGGTTACTGATGCTGTGTTTGCTTGTCATAGGTTGAAGACCAACTGATGGAGCTCACATTCTTTTTGTAACATATGAATGTGAGCTTGTTGAGGTTATGCAAGTGGAAAAAAGTAGATCATGCAGATCTACAGATGGTAGTGACCAAGATGCATCTCATCTCCTAGATGACACTGACCCAAGTGGAGTCTAGCCTTGAAGTATTTCAAGAATGGCCGGTGATCGCTCCGGAATGACTACAGCGATCGGGAGGTAAGGAGGATGGTGATGTTGAAAAAGAAGAAAACAGAAAAGAAAACCTATCTTAGTTGGTCCAGACCTTGGTCTGGACATAACCTGTGGCAGCTGAGGACTGTTGTCGATCTCTTTCCGCCGATAACTCCGACCTCTTTTATGGCTATTTTAAAAGGATAGTCAAGTCACACCACCACCAGTCTGGAAGCAGGCAAGGTGATCAAAGGATCAAAGACAGTACTGTCGCACGGCTGTTGTGTCCACACAATCACGGTCCTCTTTCCCAAACGGCTATCGGAGCCCACTTGTGCTTTTCCACCACCAAGAAACCAGGTGAGTGTGTTCTTTGCCTGGTACAGCAGGTCAACTTTAAGCAAGGTCATATCACCGGCTTTGTGTGTACCTGCATCATCCATCACACTACAACGTGCTGAGGCCGTTTTCGGACACCATGGCGCTGCTCAATGGAGACCAAGTGGATGAACCCCGCCACTTGGAAGGGCGTAGCGTTCCTCGGCGGGGGCTACCAACTGGTGTTGGCCCGCGCTCCGCTCTCCATGACGGCGACTACGCGGCTTTGGCCGTATACTGTCTGCGTTCTCTCAGGCCAGAACGCGCTAACACGTCACTCACTTATGACCTTGGCCTAGCCTTGCGACCGGTGGCTTCGTGACGGTAACGCGAGGCATCATCACCATCACATCAACAGTTCGATGATCAAACCATGCCTAGCACTTGTCTTAATGTGGTCATATTCGCGTCGGTCGACCCGCACACTTCCTTGCTATCACCGCAACGGCCGCCGATGGTCGACGGACAAAACGAGCACCACGTGAGGAACAACAAGAAACCATCAACCCCCACTCCCGACCGTAAACTGAACTTGAGGCCGGTCGCGTCATAAACAAGTTAACTCCTCCAAGCGGCAAGTAGTAGACACCGAGAGCAAGCAACACCCACACAAGCACACACGAAGAGGAAGAAGACCGCACAGAGAGCACTGCCAGGGGACATGAGGCCATTCAGCTACAGGAGCGCCCATCGTGCTTCCTCTTCCAACACGCGGCCTACCACCTCCGGCCTGTCGGTCTTCGTGCTCCTCCTTGTGTTCTCTTGTTGGTTTCCTCAAGGTATGTACCACACATTTTGCTTCTGCCGACCATCAAGGAAGCGCCGGAAAGGAGAACGACAGAAAGATGATAATGATCAAAGCAATCCCCTTATGGCCGATAACTTACCTTTGCACACACCTCACACACTCAGGCACCAGTGCTGCTCTTGCCGGTGCAGGAGGCCTGAACGTACAGGACCTCATAGAGGCCTGGGCCGAAGCTTACCTGTACATCCCTTCAACGTTCTCCCCATTTCTCCCATTTCCCGTTTTCCCCTCTCTTTCGTTCTTTACCTTGCCTGTCGTTATTCGTTTTCCTCATGCCAACCATTCCAAATCCGGTACCATACGAACTGAGAAATAACTTTCCTTTTCCGTAATTGAGTAGCATATTTACATGAAATTTCTACTAACGGCCCTTGACCACCTGGTTTTTGTTCCTCGGCTTTTTCTCCTGCAGCGCCCGTGACTCCGATGTAACCATCACTTTCGTTTCCACGACCGCGTGGACAGGGAGTACCATGTACCTCGCTGGCCAGGTCGACTTCTCACTCTCCGAGGATGCACTCCCCGAAGCTACCCTCGGTACTTATTCCCGACCGGCCCATACTTGCATGTCGGGTTAGTGTAGTTAATGTGTATATATATACACCTCGGCTAACCGAAGTGTGACTCCGCCCAAATGCACTACACAGCACGATACGATGCCACGCAGTTCCCGATGATAGCGAGCGGTCTGGCGATCGTGTACAATCTCCCTGGTGCTACGCATCAGCTCATTTTGAACGGGTACGTCGTGTACACCGAAAGGATTCCTTTAGGTCCTGTTGGCGTGGCCTGATCCACTCTCGCTCTAGAACGACTCTGGCATCGATATGGTCGGGCGACATCACGATGTGGAATCACCCGGCCATCAGAGAACTCAATCCTGATATGGATGCTGCCGGCCAGCTTCCAAACCACAACATCACGCTGGCATTCGATCGAGGCGGAATCTTGGGCATCACTGCTGTACTGCCTCCGTCTGAATGCACATGACTTGACAACGCTGATCATTTTTGTCTGATCTCTCCGGTGGCAGGTGCTTACTGGAGCACTGGCCACGATGAGCCCAGAGTACAATGCTACGTGGGGCACGGCCTATCTCGAAAACATGAATGTGACGCTCAGCGGGATGGCCAAACCGTTCAACACTGCCACTGAGCGCCTGAACTATTTTTCGGTTCGTACACCACATGATAGCTCCTGTTCGACGCTCTCTTCTTACTCTCATATATTCCTACGTCCTCTGATGACAGTCGACTCCCTACACGATGAGCTACGCCAGTTACGGAGAGGTCATGGCCTACGGCTACAACTACTCGTTGATGATGAACCGGGCCGGCAACGTCGTGAGCCTCAACCTTGACTCTATCGACAGCGCCATGCGAGACTTTGATAACTCAACCATGTACACCATCGACTTGGCTGACGCGCCTGGTACGGTGACGGATCCTTATCCATTCCATCCATTCCATTCTCGTGATGCTCACCTTGTGCCACGACTCTGGGTTGGTTGTGCAAAGGTGAGGGATCGTGGCCGTTGGCCTACTTTGAGTTCCTTGCCCAGAGGTATGCCATCAACAATTCCTTCTCATGCGCTTCTCTTCAAGACCTCCTTGAGCTGCTCGCGTGGACTCAGTTCAACGAAAAGGTACACTTGGGCCAATCATCAAGACTGTTCATCATGAACAAGAAGGCTTCTTACTATAGCATCATCGTCTTCATCACCAGGCTTTGGATCTGGGGAAGTCTCTCGGATATGTTCCTCTCAGCAATCACTTCCGCAAGAGGTACACTTGCGTGAACTCGCCTGCCCTTCTCGACATTCTCTGGCTCACGGCCGCAATCATCAGGGTGTTCGACTCGTTGTACAACGTAACGTGTCAGGGCCAGCGTGCATTCAGCACCGCTGTGTTGATGGGAGGAGGCGGGCCCTCGCCCACCTACACGCGTACGATCTCACCTATGACTTGAGCACCAGCATTCCGCCACTGCTGATGATGTGTGAACATGATCAGGCTGGGCTTCTGGGTACGGTTCGGGATCGTTCCTCCTCAAGTACTTCTCTTCGTCCGACGGCCAGGCACTTCTGGACACCATCCTACAGAATGTAGACTTTGGAGCAACCTCATCTTGTACTCTTACCTTTTCATCACAGCTGCTTTGTCTTCGGGCTCACTGGACATCAAACAGACATTCCTGGCACTCCTCTTGGAGACCCGGACCTAGGCATTCTTCCAGTTGTTGCGTTCCCCATCGTACCGGCCTACTCTGTCCCTGAACTCAAGGGAAAGGTGCTTGTCGTCACAAATCAGCTGACCATCACTGCCACCGTCGTCGGAATGCATCACTCATGCGGATCGTGGTTGCGTTACAGAGCCCGACGTTGCTGCTCGACCTGCAGACGCTCGCGGACATCTATATGAACAGGATCACCTCGTGGAACCACCGCAACATCAGCGACCTCAACCCCGGCGTGACGTTACCGAATCAGAACATCATGGTGATCACGTGCAACGAAGAAGCAGCGGAGAATCTGCTGTTGACAGCAGCCCTGAGCGAGATAGATGAAGAGTTTCGCAAGAAGGTGAGGTTACCGCTACACATGGTCTCAGTACTAGTCTTCAGGCTTCTTATGCATATCTTGCTTGAACAAACCTAGGTCGGAGTCACTGATTCTCCAATCTTCCCTGTGGCCTCACTTGCTCCATCAAGAGTGAGGAACGCGTCCCGAAATACTCTGCCGACGGTGGCTGCATCAAACTCCTATTCGCTAACGGTGTGGGGGTACGTGCCTTGCTATCCATCCTCTCTTCGCGGGACGTACGCGTGGCCAGACTCGAGTTGACTCTTCTCTTGGTTGTCACTCACAGGTACTATGAATTGTACATCCTTGCCAAGGGTACACTCTCGATTGGGCGGCTGCGCAATGTTGCCGGCAATGACCTCGTGGCCAACGAGACCTCACTTGTTGCTGCTCTTGAGGACTATGCTCAGCGCCTCGCATCCTCCTCCAAGCGGGCGACGTCGAATCAGCCCGGTAGGTTTCACGCGCAGAGCTCACACGCAGTCACAATCGCATGTGTGACTTACATTCCTTCCTCCTCTCAAGGCATCCTCCTTGGAAGCGGACAGGACAGCTGGCCGATCACAGCCGTGGGCAGCTTCTACGTCCATACGAGTGACACCGAGGATTGTAACAAGGCCGCGGCACTCACCGAATGGATCTATTGTACATTGCATCACCATCACTCCTCTTCGTTTTCATTCCTACATTGGCTCACGACGCATCAAACTTCACTAGGGAGCCAAACCTCTGATCAAGCCGAAGCCCTGGCTATTGGGTACGTTTCAGCTCTTGCACAGTTCATTCACGATGGGACTGGTGACTGATATACATCGCGCGCATGTTCGTTCCCCTCTTCTTATTCAGAACGGGAGCGGTTGTGGCTTCGATGTCTCCATCACTGAAAAAGGACATGCTTAACTTTATCGCCAGCATCACATGCAACGGTCAGTACACCAGCAGCGTGCATGGTACTTGATTACTCTCACTCGAGATGTACGCGATGGTTCGCTCTTCTTACCTCCGCTTTCGTTCTTCTTCATTCTTTGTTGTTTGCAATGCGTGCAGGATGCGTCTACGACGGCACGCTTTGCTCCGATCAGGGAGTGTGCGTCGATGGGGAATGCAAGTGCAACAGTGGCCGCGAGGGCACCTTCTGTCAGACCGTTAGCTCCAGTAGCGACACTTTGACGATTGCGTTGACGGCTTCGCTCATTCCGAGTGCAGTGGTGTTCCTGCTCCTTCTGTGTTGCATCTTCCTGGCCTTCTTCCTCTACACCCGAAGCCTCCGGCAGAAGAAGTACCACCAGCACCCAACCATCATCGTCGACTCACCTGAATGTGAACTGATGATGGTGTATGACTGCATGAATGTAGGGACGAATGGGAGATCAAGCTGGACGAGCTTGAGATCCACGAGGAGCTTGGCGCGGGAGGAAACGGACAAGTGTTCAAGGGCTTGTGGAAGGGAACCGAAGTGGCCGTCAAGATGCTCATTCCCGAACACGTCACGCGTGAGATGGAGCGTAACTTCAGGGAAGAGGGAAAGATAGTGTCCCCATTCTTGTGCATCTCTTGTTCCCCTTCTCATTCATCCCCATTCTTGCTTGCATCAGGTTCGCGTGATGACTGCCTTGCGTCATCCGAACGTGGTGCTCTTCATGGCAGCATGCACCAAGCCCCCCAAGATGTGCATCGTGATGGAATTCATGGCTCTCGGTTCCCTCTATGACGTACCTATCTACTCCAGCTACAATCCTTGATTGATGCTGATTGAATGGTTCATCATCTCCAGTTCTTGCACAACGAGTTGGTGCCGGCCATTCCCTTCGGTCTGGTGGTGAAGCTGGCCTATCAGGCGGCCAAGGGCATGCACTTCCTGCATTCATCGGGCATCGTACACCGCGATCTCAAGTCGCTCAATCTTCTGCTCGACAACAAGTGGAACATCAAAGTGAGCGACTTTGGATTGACCAAGTTCAACGAGGAGCTGAAGAACAAGAAGGACGGAGCAGGACAGGGCAGCGTGCATTGGACCGCACCTGAAATCCTCAACGAGTCGCTGGACGTCGACTACGTGTTGGCCGACGTGTACAGCTTTGGTATCATCTTGTGGGAGATGCTCACTCGTCAGCAGCCCTACTCAGGCATGAGGTGTGTGTCATCCTCTTCATCAAGTCGGACATGCCACAGATACACTAACATTCCTTCTTCTTCTTCTTCTTCTTCTTCTTCTTCTTCTTCTTCTTCTTCTTCTTCTTCTTCTT
>CDEZ01023569.1:0-28984 GCA_000826365.1 Acanthamoeba royreba
GGCTCCGGCTGTTGTTGTGATTGATGCCCAGGTCATCACTCCAATGCGACTCACAATCCACTCATCCTGACGTATTGCCCAATTAGCCCACGAGTGGGTGATTGGTAAAAACAAAAAAAAGGCGATTGTATGTGGTGTACCTTTAAGGGAGATCCATCAGTGTCCTGAGCGTTGAGCAAGTAGCCCAGGAAGTCCTTGCTCTGAGTCATCACCAGAAGAAGAGCCAGTTAGATTGACTGCGTTTTTCCTCTTCAACTGATGTTTTGGTACGTGTTGGTCTGAGGCACGGCGTCTCTTCACAATGGGAAGCAAGTATTTCATCATCACACTGTAGTGATGAGCGATACGACCGCCCAAGAACCTTGACAGTGCTCAATCACATCATCATCATCATCATCAACAAAGCAACAGAGGGAGACAGTGGCCTCCTCCTACCTGTGCAAGAACCGAGGAAACATGAATGACATTCCTATCAGCTTTATAGCATCCTGTCCAGTTGTGCAGATGGATGAGTGAGAAAAGTCTCGATCGAGCTGCAGCAGGCAAGCAATAATAATAGCCCACCTGATCGAAGTTGATGAATGTTGAAATGAGCTCGTCAATGTCATAAGCCTCATTGCCGCAAATGCACCTCGCTGAAGTTCGCGCCACGATCTCCGCTGCTAACCGATCGATGTTCATGATCATCGTGCCCTACAATACACATTCATCAGCAATGGCGCTCACGGTTCGTGTTCATGGCGTCGAACCTTCTTGTCGCCCTTCCAGTATTCCGAGCCCAACTTCTTGAGTTGTCCATCAATGTAATCAGGACCGATGACGTCGAGCATCAGTGGTGTCCAGTTCTTCATGTTGGGTGTAAACTTCTGTTTGAGCAGCATGATGTGGATTGGGTACTCAAACGTTTTGTTATCCAGGAACAGATTGAAGTTCATTGCCTGCCAGAAACACCACAGAATCAGCCTCATGCTGTGCATCCAACCTGATGACATCATAAGTGTTATCATCGTGATCACGCAGGATGTGAACCTTAAGAGCTTCGTTGAGGGAGAGAGTGTCCTCATCAGCCTTGAAGAAGAGCTTTGGGTATTCGGACCCAATCAACACCACCTGATGTAAGCTGCCCAGTCGCATCTGGAATACTTGTCCGTACTGCATCCCAACCGTCAGTCACCATGATTATTTATTTATTATTTTGAATGATTTGGCGTAACAGAAATAAATATTCATTAAATGGAAATCTTCCATAGAAAGAAAAATAAATACCTTTTGGATACAAGAGCGAATAAAGTTGAGGGGATCCTTGTTGAAGCTCACCGCAGCTCCAATGACCGGTAGGTTGGGTCCAGCCATCGGTGGTAGTCCTGCCTGCTCAACAGGCCAAGTGCGAATATTTAGACAAAATAAACAAATCATTACAGCAGGCAAGAGTTGTTCACGTGCCTGTACATCACTGCGGCGCTGCCGAAGAAAAATAAGCACCAGCAGGCCGAGCACGCCAGTCACGAGTGGCAGCAAGAGGTCCATGGTTTTGCGTCCGGCCCTGCTTCTTGGTCTGCTTCTTGTCTTCAGGTCCTGTGCCAGATTCTTTTGAAAAGAACCAGACAGAAAAGACGGGAGATTGGCCCAACAGCACGCAACAGCGTACATACAGCGAATCAGCTGCTGAAAAAGAGCGGAGAAGGGGGACTCCGGGATTGAACCGGAGACCTGACGATCTGCAGTCGCCTGCTCTACCACTGAGCTAGTCCCCCTCACGCACACTGCGGCACTTCCGCACGACGCAAGTGCGCTTACTCTAAGTGAGCATGGATTGAAACAGGGAGAAGAAGAGTGTGCACTGAGAGTCTGGCATTCTTGTTTCAGCAGGAATTTCTGTCAAAAAGGAATAGGAAAAAGCGCAAAATGAAAAAAAAAAAGAAGGGGGACTCCGGGATTGAACCGGAGACCTGACGATCTGCAGTCGCCTGCTCTACCACTGAGCTAGTCCCCCATACACCCACACTATGAGTTCGAAATTGGTTTCTCTTCGCTGACGCCAAAGGGAACTTCTCGGCCAATGGGAGAGTAGTCGACGTGCGTTCTGTTGCTGGCGTGGCAGGTCCGTCAGTTCCGTTTCAGCCATTCTTCTGCATGTCGCTTGTTCTCGTTGCCGCTTTGGTGGCCCTCGTGGTTGCTACGTGGTCCGTTTCTTTTACCAAGTAATCAAAACGTAAATTGTTTTTGAAATATGAAGCGCAATGTGTGTCTGCCCTGTGGGCTGCGCAGGTACCGGCTGCAGTACCACAACCCGCCACCATTTGGCGCACACGAAATTGTGACCGGCGTATGGCTTGGTAACTTCGAGGACTCACTACAAGTGGATGAGCTTCGCAAGCGCAACATTACATACATCCTTTCCGTCTCGACGGGCCTCTACCCTCACCATCAAGACCTCGTCCCTGATAGTGAAGATCGGGTTTGGTTATCGCCTCTGTTTGCTTCCTACATTTAACTCCTGCTGAACCTTTATCACTTGTTTTGCCTAAAGGCTGAGCGGCGAGGATTTGAGCATATGGTGATCCGCGTCATGGACAAGCCAGGACAAGACCTCTTCTCTTACCTGCCCATTGCACACTCGTTCATCGAGGAGGGACGCCGCTCAGGTGGCAACGTGCTTGTTCACTGCATGGCGGGCATCTCCCGATCAGCGACCTGCCTCATCTCTTATATTATGCGTGCTGAGGGTCTCTCACTTGAGAAGGCTCTTGAGTTAGCCAAAAGCAAGCGGTACGCTAGTTTGCTCCTCAGGCGTGCACGATCTAGCTTTGCAAGTTTAACTCCTACTTTGGTACACCACAGTAAGATCGTGAATCCCAACTCAGGCTTTATGCAGCAGTTGGAGGCATTTGAACGTCTTCTCGATCAGGAGAACCAAAAGGCGCTAACCAACGATAGCGAGAAACCAGTTGTGCACAACGACGCAATCCTCCCCGACCCATCTATCCAAGATGGACCATTGATGCGAGCCGAGATCATTAGGTGGCGGGCTCAAGACCGGAGACTTGAAGTGGTGCAGTCCCATGACGGCCACTTCATAGAGCAAGTGCGAGGAAGACTCACTCACTTGGGCACTCATGTGTGGGCCTACCACTTCCGCCGCGCGGGCAAGGTCTTAGAAAGGACTCTGCGATCTTGGTGTTACCACCCCAAGACTGCCTAACGCCCTGCTGCGTGTTTCTGCATCTGTTGGTTGGCTCTGCGGCCAGCTAACTGGACAACGTTCGCTTTCTGATCTCGCGCAAAAGGGCATCAAGGGTCAACGATTCTCGTAATCGTGTATGTTGGTAGGACATGAGATGTACCGAGAACTGAGGATTACTATCCCAGAGGGAAAAGCATCCAAGACTTGTCAAAGACGCGGTTTTTCTGGTTTTGCGCTTAGGAAAAAAAAGGAAAGAATAGAGAAGGATTGAAACAGGTAGAAGAGTGTGCACTGCGAGTCGCGCATTCTTGTTTCCGCGGGAATAGGAAAAAGCGCAAAATGAAAGAAAAAAAGAAGGGGGACTCCGGGATTGAACCGGAGACCTTACGATCTGCAGTCGCCTGCTCTACCACTGAGCTAGTCCCCCATCTCCGCCCCACAATTCGCTGAGGTGAGTGGCCATTGTCGGAGCTGACTGCTTGAAACTGGTAAGATTGTCTCCCTACCCGGCGTTCTCAGGTCTAGCCGCTAAACTTGTACCTGCTTCGTACTGCAACACAGACATAGTACACAAGTAAAGGAATTGTTTACTTGTGAGGAATGTACAAAAAGAGTATAATCTTTATCACACTGACTTAGAGTCCTTCGGCAGAGGTACTGCCTGAATCACGAATGTTGAGTTGTCTATCATGCTAATGCTATGTAGAAGCGAGCGCTTGGCTCCTTCCGCAAGGTTGATTGGGATCCACTTGTCGTTCGTGGGTGCCAGTTTGACATCCACAAATAGCTGAGAAAACGAATGACATAAGAAGAGGAACCTACTATTGTGAAAGGAAGGGAATATACCTGTGTCACCTGCTGCTGGAGCAAGTGCTTGCGAGACTGGCCCAGCACATTCTTGGTGGCGTTGTTAGCAGCTAAGATGGTGCCTTCCCAATCGGCGACCAGCACTCCGACGGAGAGCATGTTGAATGCCTTCTCGAGATTTTCTGGTATTTCCCTTAGCTTCTTCGTAAGCTGCAGCCTGATGTGACCTCCACTCCTCTTTACAATCTAAGAAAAGCAACCATTGTTAGATCAATGGTACAGGTACATATCCAGGAATACCAATATACCTTCTTCCACTGTGCCACCTCTCTTACGGTTATGCTCTTCTTTTCTCCTTCGCTTTCAAAGGACCACTTTATCTTCATCGGCACGTGCCAAGTGTTCTCAATGTGCTTGTTGATCTGCGGCCAGAGTTCTGGTCAGCGCATGATCGACTGAGCCACGAGAGCGGTGAAACCTTACCTGGCTCCACTTCATTCCATCACCTCGGAAGATGGCGATCTGGTCCTTGTAGTAACACTTGACTGCTATAAGATTGTCGTCCTTCGTACTCTGGTCTTGTTCGTCCTTGGTGCGCCATATTCGCTGGTTCTGTGGTGCAGTCAAGCACACCTCAACGGCAACACCCTCAAAGCTCGACGAACTATTGATAGAGATTAGATTGCGGTGTGAGTTAAGGCAAGTAAGCAACCACTGTCAGGGAGGGGGTTACCTGGAGGAGGTGTCCTTGTTAGCAACAACATTAAGCATGTGGTAGGCCATGTCGGGCCTTCTCTGCAACTTGGAAATGAACTTGACCAACATCTCCCGGTCCTCGACCTGTGCACATCTAGTTGAGTTCCAGTCTAATGGCCATCATGAGAAGCAGAGCGATAAGTACATCATTTACGCCCAAACTCTGCAGATCATCGTCATTGAGGGTCACCAATGTGGCGCCATCAATGTCGTTCTGGATGAGCAGGTCGGAATACTGGCCCATGTTGAGATATTCGAACCACATGGCGCACTCTGGCGGCGACCACAGGCGTGCGTTATTATTCTGGGGACGAGCAGTTCTCAGTCAGCTAGACTTTCGGCATTCCTTGTCTGCACTGGAGTGTACCTTCTTGATGAGAGTGATATCCTTCTGAATGGCTATGAAGTGTGAAACTTCAGGCGAACCCTTGGACTTATGCACAGGCAGCATGAGGAAGTTGTTGAAGAAACCTGGGAGGGGATCAATTCAGTCATCCATTCTCTTTACCCTTCGAGGGTTCTGCACTAACCTGTGCCGTCCTTTCTGTAGTTGAAGATCTCCACGTCCACCGGCAGACCGTTGTCGACGGCATGCCTGATCTTCTTCACCGTCTCCTTGTTCGTGTAGCGCCCCTGAAGAAACCTGCAGTTGCGACCCAGAATCTCTTCTTTCGGGTACAGTCTGTTCAACAGACCCTATCGTCAGTGACATGAGAGTCGAGGGTCCGCGTTGGGTGGTACGTACGTAAGCTTCTCGAACTCGTCGTTGACGTACACGATGGGACAGTCAGGCAGCCTGTTGTCACAGACCACCATGGACTCCTCAACGCTACTAAGGTAGGGGTACTCCTCCAGCACTCGCTTTTGAACTGCAGATTCAAGTGTCAGCTGTTGTGTAGTATCAGGAGTAAGGCTTGGTTACCTTTGAGGATGGCTTTCCTGGTGAGCTCAGCCTCAAGCTGAGTCTGCTGGACGGTCTGTGGGCATGTGCTGTAGATCTTCTTACTAGCGGGCGAGCTGCCGTACTTTATCACCTCTGCCCAGGAACACCCATGTTGAGTTAGACTGTGGCCATCATCCTTAAGGATTGATAGTATTGTACCTACGGCTGCAGGAAGCTGCCAGTTGGAAGGACCTGACTGTTCGTTGCCCATTCTTCTTCAGTGTGATGTTTTGTTCGTCTTGTACGAGCGGTAGTGCTTGTGCTTGGCAGATATTGACTTTGACGGGCAAAAGGATAAAATAAATAGACGTCCTGGTTGACCTCAGACTCGCTGAGGAAGATATCTGGTGAACGGCAAGGGCTGTTGGCGTGGTAGGTTACCTGAGAGAATGTACTAGTTCTCCTGGGAGTACATAACACCATGTGATCACAGTCACACCCAAATAGATCCGTTCGCGAACGCGTACCCTTATTTGGTAATGACCGTGACAAAATAGGCAATCCATGCCTCACCCTCCTCGGATATATGACGACGGATCTAGGACCACATGTGGATCTCCCAGGTGGCTGGTTGTGGTTGCATGGGGGCGTTCACCTCATCTGCCGTAATCTGCGCACGTGTAACCTGGAGCTTGGGAGTGCTCAGCGTCCGGTTGCTGGTGATCTGGCCTTGGCGCTCCCTATCTCCCTGTGTGCCCTGCTCCTTCTTGTTTGGGTCAGAATATAGGATCTCCCTTGCACCTTCTCTGCCCGGGCACTTGGGGCTTTTCTAAACTCTTCCAAGCCTCTCCTCCACGCACACCTCTGCTTGACTTCTGTCCTCAAGGTATCCTTCGACGTCGGGAAAGGGACGACATGGCAGCCACCGTCACTGCAGCTGGCAGGGAAAGTCAGTTAGGTCTGGGCACCACTTTGATGGCTGCTCCCTCTCTCATCAGCACATTGGTTGCTACGCTCCTCACCGCCGACGACGCTGACCAGCAGAAGCTTTTCTTCGTTACCTATCGTCAGCACGCAACGCCCACGGATCTCCTGCGCTCCTTGTACGATGTCCTCCGTGCGGGAGCTGATTTGTCGAAGGCGCAGCAGAAGGTCGGGTCGTTCCTGCTTCGGTGGATCGAGAACTGTCCCGAAGGTACGTCAGCTTCTCGACTATTCCTCTCCATTCCCTTGTGGAGTCCTCATTCCTTCTCGCAGACTTCTGCGGAGAGAAGAAGGTCGGAGAGGACATGCTGGCTCTAGCACGAGACCATCTTAGCCCATCCATCATGAACTCTCTTAAGCTTAAGTATCTCAGGGTTCGTTTATCGTGCCTTTGCTGAATTCCTTGGTGAGTGTCTCACTTGCTCGGCTTGTTCTTTCTTCGCAGAGCGCGAACAGCACTGTACGAGCAAGCCCGAAGCAGGCGGAGCCTGTGGCGGTAGTCCGTACTCCTTTCGACTCCACCAGGCCGCGTGACATCGCGTATTATCTAACTCTGATCGATTGGCGGTATATCTCCTTCATGTAGCGTGCTTGTCGCGTGGTCACTGCTGACTCTTACACCACGTTCATGTCTATGGGGCAGGCACTTTTCGGCAATACGGTCTAGCGAGCTGTTCGACATGGCTTGGCAGAAGCCTAACAAGGCCGATCTTGCTCCGAACATCTCGCTCCTCACGCAGCGCTTCAACACGATGAGCTCGTGGCTAGCCGATATGATCGTTGATACGTATGCTCGCACAGCCCACACGGCGGTCATCGAGAAGGCTGTGGAAGTGCTCAAGGTATATTGTTGATCCGCTATTGTCTGGTGATGTTTCCACGCTGACGAACCAGGCGCATGCATAGGTGTTGTTCAAGCTGAACAACTTCAACTCGGCCATGGCCCTGATGTCCGGCATCAACAGTGCCGCTGTACAGCGCCTCAAGAACCTGTGGACGGGTGTACGTAAAGAGCAGAAGGAAGTGTTCCACAGCTTTGAGATCTTCATGAGCTCGCGCGACAACTTCAAGAACTATAGGAGGCACCTGGTACGAATCTCGGAAGCGAACAAGAAAGCACAAGCAAAGACTGCTGTCATCCCCTTCTTCGGTACACCGTTGCTTCTATCTGGAGCATACTGCAGTAGCTAACCTGGGCAATTCATCCAGCACTCTTCCTGCGTGATTTAACATTCATTCATGATGGCAATGCCGACACTAAGAATCATCAGCTGAATCTGGAAAAGATAGAACTGCAGGTTTGTACTCTCCTAGATGTTGAGGTTGTAAAGTAACTGTAACAACGGTATTACAGGGCAAGCAGCTTCTCCAGCTTCAAGAGTGGCAGCACACTCCTTACACGCTGCAGTTCGTGTGCGATGAAGTATGTCAGCTTGATACGATTATGGCATAAGAGACTTTGCTCAGTGAACCTTTCTTATCAGGCATATCTGAACTTCTTTGCCAACCTCACCGCTCCGCAAGAGGACGAGATCTTCCACAAGTCGCTGCGCCTGCAGGCAGGAACGGTTGACCTGTACTCCCACATTACGGTTGGTAACGTCAGTAGTGGGGAGGAAGGTACGTAGATATCTTCAGTTAACAGCGCTTGCCCGCGGGCACTTGGAGCAGTCCTCAAGCTGTTCTTTGTCTTCTTGATAGATCCGCTTTCAATGGGTGATTATCAGGAGATGGATTTCAAGGATATCAAGCTCTCCTCCGAGTACTCTGATGGTATGGTAGCTTTTGCAGCACTGTTAGAAGCACGGGCTTACGTCGGAATGGCCAGGACTTACCGATGACACAAGCCTGGGTGATGAGGAGGATCTTCTGCAAGAGGCTATCAGCGACGGAACCGTATCAGACACTGAGACAAATGACGAATTGTCGGCTAAGTCTATCCCTTCATCTGCGCGCGTACGCTCAACAGGTACGTACTGTAACTGACTGTGATACTTGATGAGCTCGCCGATTAAGATACTCTTCTTGAAGTGCGCGAGCGAAGCGGCAGTCTCGGTGCTGTGACGAAAGCGCAGGCCGAGTTTGGGTAAGCACCACGGCTTTGGTATGTTATAGCCCCGGACTGTTGATGCTGACCTTCTTTCTACCTTTTGTGCAGCGGTGCCTTGTCTCGATGGAAAGTTCCCGAGGTTATTGATTGGCTCCGACGGTCTGGCCTAGCTCAGCATGTCGGTACGGACAGTGTCATGCCTCTCTCAGACTTGATCTCATCAATGCCTGCAGTCCTCTTCATGGAAGCACGTATTGACGGGAATAAGCTGTTGAAGCTGGATCACACCGTCTTGGGCCGTATAGGTGTCAGTTCTTTCAAAGATAGGTAAGGGCATAGCACCACCGTAGAAAACGTTGCTGTTTTAGCTCACTGACGGCCGCATTCATCCTTGCAGAAAGTCGGTACTTCTTCAACTTGACAAGCTGAAGCAAGAATTCGGGCTGGCTGCTCCACCTGATTCTAAGTTAAGAGATGACGATTCTTCATGGAGCACAAGCGATGAGATAGAGGCCGTGCGTCAGGGGAGCGAAGGTCGAAAACGTAGTAAGGACAAAACGAAGAAGGAGCGCAGGAAGAGCCTCATGCCCGATTCTACCAGTGGCTTCTCAAAGGATGAAGATACCACCGGTAAGGAATACCTATGCCTATCCTTTCATCTGAGCGCGCTCACCGCCTTCTTTGTGTGCCGCAGCCTCGCTTGAGTCCGAACTCAGTTGTATAGGCGGCGCATCTGTCATCGTGTGTTGCGAGGACGAGCGGTGGGACGCCGGCCGGCTCCAGCCCTACTCTTACGACAGTTTCATGCAGTTCGTGTTGGATCGGTACGCACCCACCGAGGAGTGTTGGTCTTGTCCGCAAAGTTCGCGTTGACAGTGGAGGCTTATCGCGATCATGGCCAGGTGTGGGCACATGTTTAGTTCGTCTTCCCAGATCCGAATCGATTACACGAACAGGAAGGGCTCTGTGCGCGTCCGAGGTGATAAGGATCTGCGTAAGGTCAAAATCATGGCGAAGGAGCAGGGCGACGCAGTCGTCATCTTCACCATCACCTCCCGTCAGTGACGCCTTCGCTTGCGGCCGCTGCTTCTGTACAGAAATTTAGGATAGGATCGGATGATCTAGTGTGTCCATCTCGCTAAGAAAGATAATAAATTATTAACATATGCTTACGAGCAGTACCACCCATCGTCCTCCGCTCCTTCGCATTCTCTGTCGGCATCAACGCAGGGTATACGCAAGGATTCCATAGTTCTCCTCTGCGCACCCACCGAGCATTTCGTGACGTTGGCCGGCGAAGAGCCTCGTGGACGTCGATCCGACGCACGGACAGCCTTTGCGTCCGTCAGTGCGCCAACGATCTCATCCAGAGACGAGACATTGAAGACAACACCGTTGTCTTCTTCAATCCACTCGCCTTGTCTACATACAGTGGCGAAGTGGTGCAGGAACTCCTCCTGTTCTCGACTCTCGATGGACAGCGGGCTCTGTGATCGAATGTAGGCGATGGCCTCGTCGGCACTCAGATCTCGTCGCTGATAGAGCAAGTAAGCGGCACACACGGTACCCGTCCTTCCCTTGCCTTCTAGACAGTGTATGGCCACTGCTGCTCGAGATTGGTGTCGGTCGATGGCGATAGGTGGCGATGAGCGTCCCTCGTCTCCAGCTTCCCCGTCGTCATCTCCCGACTCGGCTCCGCAGCTACCATGTACTAGCGCGCACAGGCGCAGTACGGCACGCACGGTCGCTAGAGACGGTGCACAGTAACCCGGCACAGGCAGATGTACAGTTCGTACCGGCAATCCTTCGAACCAGTCCGGGCAGTTCGGGCTCTCTCGCAAGTTGATGACCACCTTCACCTGCCCGTACGTGACATTAGTATGTTTGACTTGTACTACGTTGGCCTAATTATTGAAGCACTGTTGGTTTCTTTTCCAAATAAATTCCCAAGTTGAAATGGAAATGGGAACTTGTAAAATCCCGAGGTCATGAGGTCTCGTACGTTATAGATATGATGTAGATTGCGAATGTGATCTGCGCAGGTGGGAGCACCCATGCCTAGTAGGCCCGGTACCGCCACGTAGAGATTACGAGGAAGATCCCCGCCCATCGATGTCGGGGACGACGCAAGCAGCCGAAGATGATTCAGACATGGATGATTCGTAGTTGGGCGAATCTTGGTCGAAAACGTAGGAGACGAGGTGGTGCTACTCCTTCTACAGTGCCCTTCTTCCTCATCTTCGTCCTCGTCGTACCACATCCAGCTCTACTTGCCACGCGTTCAATCTGATCTGGTTGTGTCGCCCCAAAAAATCTGAAATATCTCAATGCATTTTCATATTCCATATTTTAAATATCCGACCTTTCTCTGTTAGAAATTCTAAACGTTTTGCTAACATGTTTGTGAAATTTGTAATTTGAGCGCGAAGGAGTGCATGGGATGTTTGGCGGCGGTGCGGGCGTAGGGAGGCTACTGGGCACCCACCAGGCAGCTGCTGGCATCCTGGGCGATGCCAAATCAGCGGGGACTGAAGGTGGCGAGAGGCGACAGCAGGTGGCCATTGGGGATGTGGTGCTCATCTTTTCAGATGAAGATGATGAAATGTGCATTTGTCCTACAAAACGGTACATAAATTCTTTTTAAAAAATATTTTTTGCATAAGAATATTTTTCCCATAATTTATCTTTTCTAAGAATCATGTTATCCAGAATATTTATTTATTAAGCAATAAACTTAAAAATAATAGAGGTGACCTGCCGGCTGTACGCCCA
The DNA here is from genome assembly GCA_000826365.1 of Acanthamoeba royreba. Lineage (NCBI taxonomy): Eukaryota > Discosea > Longamoebia > Acanthamoebidae > Acanthamoeba > Acanthamoeba royreba. Next base: position 11,437 of record CDEZ01023569.1, read on the forward strand.
TTGAAGAAGAAGCAGCAGCAAGGTACCTTTTCCTCTTGATGGCAGCAGTAGAGGCAATGGCAGATAACTGAATGCATTCCTTTTCCCCTACCCTCTCCATCCACAGATGCCCTCTTCGAGATCCTCCCACGCACCAACTACCGTGCCGATGCAGCGTCAGTGCCTGAAGCACGTTTCCTCCGCAGCTCCAAGCAGCGGACTATGGAGGAAATCAAGAGTGATGAAGTAAGGACGCATTACTTGTGTATTGCCTTGTTTTCCCTGCTCCTTCACTGATCACCGTACATTCGTATTCCACAAACAGCAAGTGCAACGCGAACAGCAGCTGGAGGAAACAGCAGGGAGGGAGTCCATCAATAAGACTCCTCTTACTTACGGACAAACAATACAGGTAACACGTCGTCACCATCTAGGTTTGCAGAGTGTGTGATCCTTATTTATCATTTCTAACGCATATTACATTTTTGTCAACACAGCTGCGACACATTGGTACACAGAAGTTCCTTGCTCGTCAGTTCATTCAAATTGCCTCGAATGCTCCTGGCCGTGCACCGCAGGGAGCTAAGAGACAGTTGCCAGGTAGAGGACAGGTAAACCACTTACGGATCAACTTGAAGATTCTCCACAGTCATTTTGCAATGGTGTGCAGACCACAGGGACGTACATCATCACGCTAAGCAGTGGAAGCAAAAACTGTTGGTTCACGGTGTGGCCGCGTCATGGACCTAAGAAAGCTGGAAAAAACGTACCTCATCAGAGTATGCAGCACTGTGCTCAAATCAAGTTCTAACTGATCGTGGATGAATCCAGGTGTTGGCAGGCGAAGCCATTGTGCTGGTGAGCCATGTCTCAGCCATGCACGAGGGATTCATTCATCAGTCCTCAGCTAGCACTCCAGATGGCACTGGATTCCAGCTGCACCTGTCCACGGAGAAGAGCAAAATAGGATGGAAGATGGCGGTGCAAGACAGTAAGATATTGCAGAAAAAGACTCTGCTAGAGGTAATGCCCTCAGGCCAACTTTCATCAAGCCTGTATGCACACTAAAGATCTTTTTGGTACCTTAGTCAGGCAGAAAGTTTCGGTTGTACTACCAAGACGAATCTTCGGAGAGTTCTGTGTCGATGAAGGGTTACGTTGTAGGCAATATCGCTGATAAGGAGATGGACACGCACCGGGCCTATCTTCGATCAGTCTTGCGTGCAGCTCAAGCGCCCAATACTTATCACTCCATTTTTGAAGTGGAAATACTTGATGACGGTACTTCTTTGCCCCATCTGCCAGTTGCAATCCACACTCTCTAAACATAGGGCCTTTAGAAAAAACGATAACGTGGGATAAAACTCGGTGCTGCTTCAAACTGTTCACGCCCTACCCTGAGGATATGTATCTTTCGTTGGTACGTGAGGCGTATGATCTGTGGGTTTCGTTTTGAGCATCTGCCTTACCTTGACGTCTCCTGCTCCTCAAACAGGGACCTGCCGTCAAGGACGCGAACGATTTCAGTCTTCAATCCAGCATTTCTCTTTCTGCCTCTGCTGGTTCGTCTCGACGCCCTCAACCTATTGAGTTCATTCATTGACCATTTGTCATCTGCAGCGGGATTACCAGGTCAGTCCCGTATTGCGACTGAAGCGACTGTAATTTTGTCACCTCAGGCTACTGCTGAGACAGTATTCACTCTGAAGGCTGGTAGCAAGCAGGTATCCGATCTTACATTACTAACTGGTTTCGTTGATGGCTCATGCGTCTCATTTTATAGGATCGCAAAGGTCAAGTACGTCTGGGCTCGGCAGTGCAGGTACATTCGGAAACAGGTGATAAGTGGCTGCACTGTCGACCGTCGCTTAACATTGACTTTGATGATGCCTCACTTCAACTACGGCATCATCTCAAGTATCAAGAGGTTCGTAGGGCCCAGCTGGAAGTGAAAACGGTAAAGGGAATTTAACTTGTTTACACATAGATACTCTTATCCACCAAACTGCGTACGAGCGACATATTCGTTCTACGACCGGTGCCCAACAGAGAAATAGCCGCGATCAGTGATGTGCGCAATGCTGTGCGAGATATTGACATGTTTATGAAGGAGGTGAGACTCACCAGCCCTTGAATATTTTAGTTCGCATCCACTAAACCCACTTTTCCAGTTTGATGAACTTTACACCAACAAGAAACGTGATAAGATTCTCGGCTTACTCAAGGAGGATGTGGATATTAAGCTTACTCCCGGATTGCGGTCCATCAAAGACGCTCTGGAGCGCCTCCAAACGTTTTGCTCGGTGGGCTCCCCCGGATCGGCTTCAGTTTTCTACTACTGCCAACTGATCGGCGATGATATGGTTTGGTCTCCTCACATTCGTGCAAGCGGCCGTGTATTAACCTATTTTTCAACAGATCATTGATCGCCTCTTCAACATATTGAAACGATTCACGCGAATGGAAAGCAATCGATTCAACCCATGGCGCCTTCGTCAGATTGACAATAATGGTACAATGCTTTAGGCACATGGGCCCTGTTGTGGTATTGCATCTCAGCTGCTTTCGTTCTCGTGCATTGTGTAGGTGTGCAGGAGCTGCGGCCTGGGTATCCTTTTGTCTACACAATCTGCCGACTGGTCTATACTCTGCTGCGACTGGCTGGTTCTGCGTCCCACCGTGCGGCGGCCCTCATCATCTCCAACAACGACTATCGATACATTCTGCGCCAGCAGGTATGTGACTTATATGAGTGCAATTAGTCTCAACACAAGTCGCTAACCTCCCTATAAACAGCTAAATAAAGAAATAAACAAGCCAATCCTCACAGGCTTAAAGAGCAAACTCGGCTTAGTATCGCGTACATTGGTCAAAGTCATTGACAGCAATCCCCGACTCCTTAGCAAGGTACGATAATCGCCGCTTACTCATCGCATTGACCACCGTATGCTTATCCTTAGCCTGCAGGCCTCCACGGAAGCCGAGAGCGATGTGCTGCAATTGATTGGTTTGCTGTGCGATGCTCTGCGCGAATTCGATTGCACGTCCATTTCTCACTACGAGGCTGGGTGCGTTTCTCCTTCAGTTGAAAGATTGTACTGTTGTCGTAAGCTTATAGACGGTCATGCAGATTCAATCATTTCTCTGTCCTCGCCAAGTTATGCCAAGAACGTGGAGTGGCTATGCCCGCCTACCAAAATGCGGTTGTTAATGCGCTGCGAATCGGTCGGCCGAGTTCCGCGCCTATCTTCTTGCCTTCAAAGGTATTATAAGCTCTCTACATCCTTAACTTTCAACTAACAGATTCACTTCCACTTTAGCTTTCCAATGACGGCAAGCTCATGTTGTGCTTGAAGCCTGATGAAGCAGACGTACACGATCAACCTTTCACTCTTCTTTCACCTGTGAGCCCACTAACTGGCCAACACAGACGAACAGGAGCGACGTTTGGTATGACTTGACAACCGCTCCATTCTCGAATTCTCGATACGGCTATATTTATCACTACTACGCTGCGATGACCAATCTCTTTGCAAGTTTGTGCATCGTATGTTATGACAATTCTTCTAAAACAGTTTGTGATCGACTCAGCTAACCACATAGCCGATTACGAAATGGCCTTATTCAGGGTCGAAACTACAATTCAATGCGCCTGCTGCTGCGGGACAATATGCTTCTGAGCGGCACGGATATTGCCAAGGTGCTCTACCACTGGTTTCTAATCAATATTTAACACAGCCTGACTTAATACCCTCTGACCAGGCACTAACCTCGGAGGTTCTATTCACGCCCTCGGCCTTGTTGGCCTTGTACTGGCGAACTATGTTGTACATATTCGTGGACAAGTACCCACTGACATCGCTGCGACCAATCAAGATTTGGGTATGGAGTCAGCTGCGAACAGCGCACACCATGTATCTCAATTAACAAATGGCAACAGGCTCCGCTATTAGGCCAGGAGAAGATGGCAGGCGAGCTTAGCCGGAGGAGGTACACTGCCTTGTTAGATGAAAGTGATCGAGCGTCTCTTGTTGCTTTGTACGGTGCCATCCGAAGTCAGGTATGATTCTTATCGTTCTTATTCGCATCATATTGTCATTCATGCTAACGTCATATTGATCGTTGGCAGCTTCGATCAATTGGATCGAATCCTCTTAACTATGTTGAATACCCCGACAAAGAACTACTATTCGAGGTTTGATACTCCTGCTCTCGATCTGTTGCCTTTGCTGACATAGTGGTTACCTGTTCTGCAGGCTATCCGAATGCTTCGATATTTAATATCCTTCCGTCTTGTAGGCGAGAACGATTTCCTCTATCCGACCGCGTTCAAGAAACACTTTCGTCACTTGGCCAACCTTCCACCGTCAGAAGTTGGGGACCAATTTCTGAATGTGACGGAGCTAGATGATGACGCGTTTGAAGCTCCAACGTATCCTCTCTTGGGTAGGACAGCGACTTAATTGTTGCTGAGTGACCTCCAATCTCATATTCCTTGTTACCGCTTAGGGTATCTCCTTACGATCCTGAAGTGCCGCAGCGACTCAATGGCCTCCACAGCAGAGGAAGATATCCTGCAGGAAACCAAGACAGAGATATGCCACATCATTGATCTGATGTTCGATGTAGCGACCAACACGCGAGTCATTGAGCTTCTTCGCGCAGTTCAGTTTAAGATAGCACAGCCTCAGCCCGCAGCTCTAGGTACTTTCGGGCTCATCGCTACGACTGCGTGCACTAAGGACTAAGGGCTATGACTTGCACAGACCATGGAATGCGATTCCCGTTTCTTGGAAAGGACAGGCGCTCGCACGATGCGTCCAACATGCTCGATGTTGCGGAACTGCATCGTACGGCCTCGCGGTTCTTGGGCGAAGACCCAAGTGGGTTTCACAAAACGGCTAAGAAGGCCTACATACTTGCTCTACGAAACGAGCTCATTCGCTCAATGGACCCAATCGATGAAAGGCAAGCCGGCAGGACATTTCCACGCATTTCAATGGACGTTGGTCGTAGTCGCTCCCAATTCAAGTCGAACCAGCTTTCCCCGTTCGATGGTATCTTCAACCTGCGCACTGAAGGAATAGAGCTAGATACGGTCATGCTGAGTCTCATCAGCGAGAATAACTCCGAGCTTATATCCACTGCGCTGCGCTTGGTGCGGCGTAATCGAAGGTATGTTGCTCTCTACGGATGCTCGCTCTGTTATAACGGAAGTGTGCAGTCACATAGACGAAGTGTGGCAAAGCGTGAATAAGCTTCAAGTACTCGTCGAAGAGCATGCCTGGCAATCCTACTTGATCATCCGCAAGAGGACGAAGAAGCTGCGTGCACAGCAGGTAAACTTCACAAGGTCTCATTTGAGTCCTACTTCATGTTCAATGCTCTTTGCTTTCCGTGACCATGCAGGCCGATCCTGCCTTCTTAACGCGGCCAAATGCGGATGAACACATACGCGCGTTAGCCGACCTGTTAGATCTCTCGTCTGTAGATACCGAACACGTGCGCGTGAATCAGAAGCTTATGCTCAACATGTTCGTACACGAAGAGGCGCTCAATATTCTTAAGCGCCCTTGGGAACTTAGCAAGGAGCAACCCATCATTTCAGCTTGCTGTCTGCTGTTAAAGCGGGTCCGTCTCCTCAACTGTGTCACCATTACGCCCAAACTTACTTGTGGCCTTGTGGTTGCCATCTAGCTGTGCGCGAACAACGCCTTATGCCAGTCCACCCTGTTGAAATACACTGAGGTGCTTCTTTCAAGGCAATTGTGGCACTGCTCTGCAGTTGAGGACGTGGCCGAGGTGGTTCAGTCGATTTTTCTTGGTAATCGGCTTCTTGCCTCAAATGTACTTGATTCTCCTAGCCCATTGCACAGCACCATGTAGTGATGCATGACCTATCTCATTTGTTACTGCAGGTGAATGTCGCCTTGATTCAGAGGCTGGTCAGTTATCTTGAAGTAGATTCAGAGGAATCTACTCCACCTATGCTCTACACATTCTCTTCTTTCTCCCTTCCTGGCGAGGAAGACCAAAAAACTGATCAGCACACGGAAGGAGAAGCAGAACTGCTACAGGCTCTGTCAAGTGGCTCTAAACAAGATCCTTCTGCGAGCAGCGATGAACAACGGCGAATCCGACTTACCGTGGCTGTAGTGTCGACGTTGGAGGTACAACCTTAGCTGTTTAATTGAGTGAAGCTAAGCTAAGACGTTCCCTCTCCAGCGTTTGATTTATCCCATTCAAGGAGGAGACCCACTACCAACCACACAAAGTCTGATCATTAAGCTCATTGAACAGAAGGCACAGGGGCTGGGCCTTCACTCAGCAGCCTCAATCGTAAAGAACATCGATCACAATACTCAGGTACTCTTTTCCTCGGTGTATCATTGCTTCGCTTACACGTTAGTGATTATTGAAATGCGTTGCTGGTGTAGGTTGTGCGCTTGCTGGCCTTGTGCGCGGATCAGAAGAACTTCGTCGCTGAGTCGGCCTGTCAGAAGATTCTCTCGTTTCACGCTTGTCTATCCATTATCAATATGTCTAACATCCCTAACGCCACCAAGGTCCGGTCGCTTTCAGTCCTCGCATGTATTCTTTCCTTGTTCTTATCTTCATCCACAGGCTTCATATCTTCACTTCCTCGATGAGGTGTACTTGAACACCGCTGTCGATACCTACGAGGTGCTGATTACCTACATTGCATGTCGAATTGGTCATTCACTCACGAGGATCTGGTTACTTTCATCGTAATGAACTGCAGATTTTAGAGGAGCAGAGACAGTTCTGGTTCCCTTCACTGCTGACATTCTTGGCAACGGCGGTGGAAGAGCTGAGGCGCTTCATGCAACTTGCGCAGGAGCGAGTTCATGTACAGCAGCAACTTGCGCTTGAGCTGCAGTGTAATAAGGGCAAGAGAGGCAAGAAACACGGTAAGGCTATACGGAGGAAGAAGAAGGGTAAGAACAAAAAGAAGAAAGGCAAGGCCAAGCACGATGAATCCAACCACAATAGTGAAGAAAGCGATCACAGCGATTCGGACAATGAAATGGAGCAAGAGAGCGGCATAGTTGAAGCTCGGCGAGTATGCAAGCAAGCAGAGGAGGCCATGGACGATAAGACCAATTATACGTTCCGCATCCTCCTTCCCTTCCTTTCTAACCTGTTTGGCGGCCCTTTCAACCCTCTCGAACTGCCGGCATTCCAGGCCGACACAGCAGGATTGGATATCTCTCAGGTGCAGGACTGCGTGAGCCAGTACCTACTGTGAATGACTGACTTGTTTCAATCAGAACCTCATGCCTGTGGCGTCTCCTTCGCTTTCCCCATTACCTATTCCTACGATCGCAATCAATGACGAGGAATTATTGACACCAAGATATTTCCACGAGTATGTTTGCCCTTTGTTGCAGCTTGAGCCCCTGCTCACAGTAGTTTTGCTTCCACAACAGCGATCATCAACGGGCACGGCTGGTCGCCAAAGATATTCTCGAAGCTGTTGTGCAGATCACAAAGCAACTTGATGTTCTTCTTGGCATGAAGAACAAGGAGAGTAATGCCTCCGCGCCAGAGCTTCTTGGCCTTGAACAAGCGTACCGATTGGTTGAGATTCTACATCAGCATGACGTGCGCATCGAAGATGCGCTTGATGACGCCGATGATGATACAGCTCGGTTGACGCATGAGCTTGAGGGTACTACACCGCGGACTGAAGAACAGCACAAACAGAACAAGCTAACACACGTAACAATCACCTTCAATTGACTGTACAGATACAGAGCTTGTAGATGACGACCTGGGACGCACGCTACTACTGAAGTCGGCTCAGCATACAACAGTGTTTAAGGTAGATGACGAAGAAGTTGACTCAGCTCCAGCGACCTTACGACGCCTAACACGGTATGTAATGCTGTGAAGGATATGTGGCCCAAACTTACATTCCCTACGTAACACAGTTACCATGATCAATTCCTGAGTTCGGTCAACTTCGCGAACAGTGCTCAAATAAAGCAAGCAGAAATTGCCAATTCCAACGATCCTATTCAAGACGTCAAGAGCTCAGTCTCCAGCGGGATCTTGCCCTACGAAGAAATGGAGACGATCGAGGAGATACCATCGGACAACCCGCTGACCAAGTGGTGGCGCCGTTGGTGCTGTAGACGACGGCTCAACAACGTCCGTCCCATCGAATCACCGAAGCGGCCAAAGTCCACACCACACATTGAGGATGAATCCCAGTCCCTTGGACTATCCGTCCTGGCTGGCGAGAGCGGACGTAGTGCACGACTGTTCTCGCTCTACCTCAATCAGCTAGAATCTTCCCTAACTCACAAAGAACGGGACGTGTGGCGGGTGCGTCGTTATCCTTTCTCCTCCAAACTCTCTTCAACATGATGTTTATGGTTTCATGAGTGCAGGACATAGCTTTCCTTCCTAAGATGAACCGAAGCTCCATCAAGAGGGTTCTTGTCCGGCAACTTGACATTCGGGAATCGTCAGGTAAAGATTGCTTGATGCAATGCGCTGAAGTGCGACACTAGTTGCTGATCAGTCACACACGTAGGATTTAGTCAGCAAATGGTGACTGAGTTGCATGTCTCTTGTCTCCGAATCTTGAGGTATGCATATCGCTCTCCACAGATATTGGATGTAGTTTGGTCACTGAGCTGCACATCACTTGCAGGAAGTTTCGGTTGCAGTGGGATGGCGAGGATCGGAATCTAATCAAGGAGGCCATCATCTATGCGTTCCCTTTACTGCAGTCAGATAGCTTGCAGGTCGTGCTGCAGGTGTCACGCTTCCTCGTGACGCTCATCAATACCAATCGTACTAGTAGCTTGATAGAGCAGCGAATCACCGACTGTCGTTCTTGGCGATCCAGCGGGCAAGCGTACAAGGTAATTCAAGACACTGCTAGCTACTCGCGGGGTGGTTCCACTAACAATGGAGCCAGGGCAAGGAAGGCATCCGGACGTTCATGCTGAGTGTCTATACATCAAGCACCTCGAATTTCTTTGCTGATGTCAAAAACATCATCGAGCGTTCCATACGGCAGGTGGACAAGCTGCGCCACAGCCTCCACTCGGCCCAAGATCTGCTGGATGCCTACGACCCAGCACCCGTGCAAGCGGTCTTTGAGCTTCTACAGCATTTGTGCTCTCGAGATGATGCCATTGAAGGCACGAATCGTTTCAATCCCATGTCTAAAGCAAATGTTTTATATTCATAGCTAAGCTCTCCGCTGCGTAGGTGATGAAGCTCACGAAGAGAAGGTGAGAATCAACTTGCGTATGGCGGACCCTCAGCTGTACGAAGACTTCCTCTACTACGAGCAGATGAATCAACAGAATCAGGAGATTGAACAAAAGCAAATACAGATGGTACATGTCAATTGGTGGCCCTCCGATTAGCTACACAGCCTTTTTGATCTGTAAATATCATCCTTTATGCGCGGTGCAGTACATGCGAACTCAAAGGGCAGAAGATGACCAACAACAACGCGATGCGTACAACATGATTTGGCTCGCGGTCAAGTATCTTAAAAAGCTGCGTCATGCGCTAATCAACAAGAATGCCTATCTAGTCGTCCAGGTTCTGCGAGCATAACCCTACGCACTGATGGAGCGCGCTGATATTTTCTTTGCTCTAGGTCCTGAATACGCTGATAGCATTCACGGAAGGAAGCGATGAAAATCGTGAGTACTTGATCGAGCAGGCCAACGTTGCCGATATCGCAAATCCACTGTGCGTCAGCATCTCTTGGATTGACTAGGCTTGATTCTACTGACAATCTTTTCCGTCTGTGTTACTGTGCAGCCTTCAGCTATCCTATCTTAACGATATCAATCCGGTGTCATCGCTGCGTCTCAGCAAGCAACACATCAAGATCATCACCACCTCACTACTGGAGCTACTGCTCGGACTAGTCGAAGGGAATCCCAACGCAGGTGCCGTCCGGCATCTGGCCGCCAAGTTGGACTTCGAAAAGATAACGTACGTCGCCCCGATTGTATTCTTCAAGATGTCTCACGCGTAGAACAGGTCGGCCACTGCCAACCCTTCGTTGGACACTGCCGGAACGATGCCGAGAGCTCTGCCTGATCGATCGCCACGAGACATGCAAAATATGGCTAAACGAAGTCGAACTGAACGTGATTCTGTATCGGACTTCCTAAGAGAGCAGGAATCCAAGATTGTTTTGCGCCAGGACAAGGGCAAGGCGCACGCAAATGAAGGGAGCGACTCCGAGGATGAGGAGCAGGACGAGAATTCGGAGGCGACCCCAGCCACACACTACTACGTATTCGATGAGTGGTTGACCTCGGCCGGCAGGAACGATAAATCGTTGGATGTATTTGGGGAGGAGGCTCGATTGCCTATCCTCTTCTTTATGCTCATCAAGATTCTGGCCCAAGGTTCGTGTGTGCATGCACTGTAGAGTGATAGTACCTGACTGCAACTTGCCCCAAACTACAGCTGATGGAAGCGAGCGCTATCGTCGTATATCTCGATTGCTATTCCCTCAACGTACCGGCCGTACACGCACCATGGCTGAGACCCCACAGGCTAATCACTACCCCATACAAATTGGTAAAGACCAAGTCGCTGTAGACGTTCGCTCAGTTTTGATAGCTGATCTAGTGACATACAGGGCACATCGAGGTAGTTACTGAAAAGAAGGGCGACGCCAAGAAGGGTGATGGCATGCTGCAGAGCGTCTATTTCCCTCTTCCTGATATATGTGCACAGCACAGCACAGCCTACAGCAAGTGCGCCAACGATTTTGTGCAGCTACAGGGCGCGTTTGTCAATGATCCCGTTGATCAAATATGGGAGAGCGCTTCCGAGCGCATTCTCACGTACGTTGTCATCAGCTGCCGACCATCTGATAAATGTTGCCTTACACTCTGTGTTCGTACTATGCACAGCTTTGTAGGTTGGTGCGAAAAGGTGCTGATTGACATGGAGTACGAACAACTTCAAGTAAACACGTTTCGACAGTTTTCAGGCGGACAGAGCCGCAGACGTAAGCCTAAGCCCTTACTACAACTCAGGCATATATTCTAATTCTTTGCTGCTGTTGCTGCTCCATCGTACAGTACTTTCGTGGTTCCTGGCCGGTCATAAATACTTTGCATGGGCCACCTACCTTCTCGCCATTATCATCAACATGCTCATCCTCGTGGGCTACGCTCATTCTGATTACCGCGCTCCTGAGGTATTTCCCCAGGCCCTTTGGTATCTGTGTGATTACACAGAACTGACCATGGATGTCATCAAACAGGTCAAATGGGTAACGATATCGCTGATGATTGCGCACGTATCCTCGGCTGGCTTCATCTTGCTCGTAATTCTCTGGAGTAGTGCACCCTCAGTCAATGCAAAACGGTACCTTTAGAGCCTCGTCTTCTTTCAATGTAGGTGTATACTAATCCTTTTCTATTCCGACTCCTCTATCAGATGGGCACAGTACTTGTCAACATGGTCCCACTTTGCAATCTTTCAAACCTTGATGGGAAGCACAAGTCGAACAGGACGCCCTCATGTACATAACATGCTCAAGACAAAGACAGATAGGAAGGTACGTCTCTGCACTCGTAAGAACAAGCAGATATTCAATGGTAACCGCTGTTGGTGCAGAAAGCGATTCTAGCCCAGCTTCAGCAAGAGCGCATCCTTGGATATTCTTGGCCTTTGCGGCTACGGTATGTGCATTGCCTTTTCATCCATTTTGCCATACTTGAGGAACTGAAGCTACTCTACAGATGGTTAGCCCACGTGCGGTACTGGGTATGGACAGGCTGGCATCTGATCACCGACCTGCGCGTTCTTTTCCACATCACCTACTTCGTGACCTCCCTGCTCGGGACGGTTCACTTCCCCTACTGGTGAGCACACGCTTTGTTGTGCTTGAAGATGTAGATGTTAAGTGGTGTTCATGCCTAGGTTCGTGTGTACACTCTTCTTTGTTGTTGTTTGGAGTGGAGCGCTACGCACCATTCTTCGTGTCATTCGTCTTACGGTTTCCCGCCTGTTCTTGATGGTACGCTTCTTCTTCAGCGTTGTCCCTGTCTCATCTTTCTTGACCTTTCATTCGTTGCCCAGGCACTTGTGATATTGCCGGTGGTCTATGCATTCTCGATCTTCGGATACCTATTCCTTTCCAAATACTACGTCCCTGAAAACAACGCATACTGCGATACCGTCCTCCAGTGTATGGTTTGCAACATGCAAATGGGGTATGTCGGTCATCATTGGATAGAGAGGCATGAGTATTTGACTGATATAATGGTGGCATGTAGGTTGCCTCTGCAAGGTGGCATTATTCAGGTCCTGCCAAATGCGCCGATCACGGATCCTTGGTGGGAAATAATGGGATGGGCCATCTACCTGCTGAGCTTCTGGGTCGTGGTGGGCATGTTCCTTCTCAACATGTGTCTTGCCATCATTGTAGATACTTTTGGCCGTACGCCCTTTCTCATTCATCGCCCTTTCCAGTGTCACCACTATTTGCTAACGATGCTCTTGCTGCAGTGCTGCGCGATCGAGAAGCGGCATTCAAGTCGTGGATCGCTACGAATTGTTTCATTTGCTCAGTATCGCGCGACAAGTTCCAAGCTATTGGCGGGCGCTCTAGTACGCATCCTCTCCCATATCCATTTTTCAGACTTGAGCTAACGAGCAGAACAGTGTTTACCCGACATGTAAGCGGCGAGCATGACTTCTGGCACTATCTCTACTTCTTTGCCTTCCTCAAGCAGAAGGGCGCCGCTATCAAGCGGCAACGCAAGGCCTATAAGCGTGCCAGGGACACGAGAGGAGGAGCTGAACCAGGAGAGAAGCCTGGCTGGCGTCCATCATTGAGGTTCACGCATGTTCAACGCGAGATATTCAAGAAGATCAACTCGGGAAATGAGGCACCGCTCCATCACGATCAAATAGCACTTATTATTTTGCTGATGATCATCTTACAGGAGGACATCCTCTCTATCTTCCCGATTGAACGATCTCAAATTATGGAAGAGTTTGAGAAGCAGAACGAGGCGGCCCAAGCGGAACAAGATCCCATCGCTAAGATAAGCAACGTCAAGAAGAAGGTCCGCGACAACCAACAACTCCTCAAACAGATCCTTAGCCATCTGCACTCCACCTCTTTTGGTACCTTGATCGCCTCTCCGTACATCAACACTTTGTCCACTGAGCCTGCCTTCTGTACTACACGCAACAGGACAAGCGAGCGGCATCGGAAGAGCAGCGTCACTGGGTGCATCAACCCTTACCATCCCTAGTTGGCGACAATGAAGGCCGGTGCCGTGAAGCTTCTCTGGCCGAATGTCAATAGGAGCTAAAATGTAAGGAATGGGACCGGAGGATTCCATGCATGTTTTGGTCGTATTGGGCCCATGTTCGACCAGTCGGAGGGCGCCAGACCGCCTGGCCAATACTTGTGCCCCGACAAGTTAGGATGTCACGCAGCAAAAACTTCCAACAACAACAACAAGAGTTCAGACGTCATGCGCGCTGCCATTGTCTTTGTGGTTGTCGTCCTTTTCTGCGCTGTAGTTGGTATGATCGTCCAGAACGGAAATGAAGTTATGCAAGTGCTTGAACCTGTTTTTTCGTAGGCGCCACCAACCCCAACGACTGCGTCACCACCAAGTGCGCAGGACAAGTGGATTTCTGCCTGCAGGACTCCGTCTGCTCTGCCGCCCTGCAGTGCGCCGGTACCACCACCAGCTCTTCTAGGCACAGCCTGGTCTTCTCTCTCGTGCCATGCAAGGCGAAGGCAGCTGATCTTTTTAACTCCGACAGCTGCCTGTGAGACGACCGACGCCTCGTGCTATCAGTCCTGCGCCAGCAAAGCGTAAGACACCCAAAACCTTGGGCGTCCTCTTGGTTCCTGTGGCTGATTTGTTTACTTGTAGTCAGGGCAACGCCGCCTTCGAAGCATTGGTCTCTTGCATCTCGCAGTGCGTAACTCCGAACAATGGAACTCTGGTTGATCAGCCCAGTTTCGATCAAGCGATGAAGGCTATGGCGCCTTTCGGCCACTGCAGCTTTTTCAAGAAGGCTGCCTGTGCTGTGGGTATCGCCGGAGCCATCAGCGCCTGCGGTGGACCTGAGGACCTTATGTGCATCATCAAGATTCTGAGCGCTCTGCACGGCTGTGCTGAGTGGTATGACACTCCACTCTATCAAGTTTTGTTTGAAACCTGAACTGATTGCTTCTCTTATCTAGCTTCTGCGCGTCGCACTGCCACGGCGTTTGCAGGGACTTGCACCTCTGCTGATCCACACGTTGGTTGTGTGCTCGTCGTTACACTGCATCATAAATACATTTTGGCTGTTATAGGGAGAGATTCGTGACTTACAATGCTGATCATTTGGCCAGCATGCAGGAAGAAGTGCAAAACTCACTTGACTTCCTGAAGCGGGAAGTCGCCGGCAGTATCTTCATCAGAACCATGATCCTTCTTGAGAATGTTGCTGATCTGCTTGGCCACAATCTCCTGAATGTCGCAGCCGGGTGAGGGCGGAGGCGCCTGGAGAAGATATCGCATGATAGCTCCGATGAAGGTCAAGACGGCGACAAGCATTGCCCAGTAGAACGAGCACACATCAAGCGTGCAACCTTCATGCGTAATTAGAAGTACAATCATCACGAAAGATGCGCGTTCTTAGGCAGGAGCATACCGATGGGTGGGCTTTGCGGTGCAGTGTTACGGAAGGTGGGAAGAGCGAAGATGAGCGCAATAGTTGCTGCCAGAATGGGCCCTTCTATCTTCTTCTTGTTCCAGATCACGGTGGTACTCGCAAAGAGTGACATAAAGAGGGCGATCAACAAGAACGCGATGATCTGAAACACCGGATACACCTTGAACAGCGCGGTACGCGAGATGTCTATCTTGAACTGAGTGTATCCCTGCGCTTGGAGCAGCGGCTGGGGAGCTGCGAGCAGACTTGTGAGCAAGACGCATCCGAAACAACCTCTAACAAATGAAAAAACCCAAGCGTACAGATGTGCACATCAAAGCCGTAAATGCTGCCCGTCTTCACGATGAGGATCAGATCAACATCGCTGTCCGCGATAGGGTCAGTAAAGACGTAGATGGCCATCTCTGCCGAATAGTCATCGAAGGGATATAAGTCGAAGGATCCGCTCGACAGTGGCACCTGCATGACATGATGTGAAAGAAGGAGAAGACAACATCCAGAATACGCATCAGATCATACGCTGGCGGCGCCCGGATTGAAGTTGATCGTCCGCACAAAGTAGTCTTGCCGTCCATCGATTCCGATATGAAACGTCTTGTTCAGATCCAGATCCAGGTCACTTTTGATCCAAGAAAGAGGGATTTGCAGCACATCCAAGTTCACCTTCACTGAGTAGTCTGACGGACTGACGGCTTTGGGAAGAACGCTATCGGAGTTAGAACAAAACAGTTACTGGGGCTGGACTGTTTGTACCCACGATGGAAGCAGAGAGGGTGACCGCTTCGGGTTCGCTTGCATTGAATTGTGGAAATGTGGCTGCTTTAGTCTGTTGTGGCACGAACAAGCTTGAGTGAAAATCAGCAGAGGTCAAGAAAGGAGGAGAGGATGGAGAAACCAGAGTTCGGTTTTGTTCCAGAAAGTCAGTGAGGAAGCCGATGTAGCCACCAATGAAGGCCAAAACGAAAAAGACCTGCACTAGAAGGGCTACCCCGTGTCGCTGACAAAAGGACCCCACACCCATCCGGAGGCCTGTCTTGCTGCTTTCAGATATCTGATTGTTTTCTACTGTTTCCCGGACGTCTCCTGTCGCTGGGTAATAAAATAATTTAAATTCCTATTTCGAATCGATCCAACAATGCACGGAAAGATGGGAATTTGAAGAATGTGTTGCCGGTGTCTGGTCTTGCCGCGCCGTGATAGTCCGCAACGGGAACGGTTGAGAACTGCTGGTGTTCGGGCTCAGGCGGGTTGAGCTGCTCGAGACTGAGCCCCATCGTCTCGTCGATGAAGAGCACAGTGACCACGGCACCTGCGGCAGCGATGATGGCGCAGAGGACGAACACGATCTGAAGACCCCACATGTCCAGTATGTTGGCCATCACCACTGCATTAAGTAGGCCGATCAAAACCACAATGTGAGTGATATAAGCTCTACAGATACGCAGGCCAGTGACCACGACGTACCTGCGCCGACGGCAGCACCCAGCTTGCCGGCTGCAGCGGAGATCCCATGCAGAGTGGCTCGGGCCTGTGTGGGGAAGCTCTCCGCAGCGAGTACGTAGGTAGTGGTGTTCGGGCCAGCATTGGTAAAGAAGAAGGAAAGAGCGTAGAGGAAGATGAAGAGCCAGTAGCCATGCGCTTTCAGGCTGTTGAAGGTCAGTGCCATCACGCCGTAGAGGATGGTCATCATCAGGAATCCGATCATTTGAAGTTGCTTGCGACCCAGTCGGGTCTCGATCAAGTAGATGGCAGTCCAGTACCCTGGAACTGCGCTAAGTGCGAGCAGCAGATTGAGATGGCTGATCGATACCAGATCCGAGTGAGAGGGCGGCCCCTTATGCGAACCATCGATACCGGCCATCTCGAGCACTTGAGCGGAGAAGAGGCCGTTGGCATAGAATGTGACATCAAGAAGGAACCACGTTCCAGCCGTGCCCACCAACCGACGCCAGTACTGCCGCAGCAGCGCGAGCCGTCCCACCGTTTGCGTCTGTGAAATTGAGAATCGTTCCGTCTCGTGCATCCTTAGCCTGAGTACATGAACGAATGCGACAAGCTGTGTTAGAAGGCGGATCATGAAGTTTAGATCATCAACACAGATCGAAAGAAGAGATAGGCACCTGAAGTAGAATGTGAGGATACCTGGCACGGCACCGAAGGCAATACATATTCGCCATGTGAGGTTGAGATCAGAGCCCAGCAGCAGTAAGGCAATCCACGATACAAAGGCAGCTGTCAGGGATCCGATACCCTGCATGGAGAAGACCGCTGCCATGAGCCTCCCTCGCGAGCTAGTGTTTGCTGACTCAGCTGCGTCCCACACACGTCAGAATGAGTGTTCCAATTCTCTTGCAAGAGAGCTATGACAAAAGTTACCTGTGATGGTGGCCGATAGAGGATATTCTCCGCCGATGCCCACGCCCAGCACGAAGCGGAGCACCATCAGCACAAAAGCGATGGAAATCGGGCCGATCGGAAACGCTACCGCAGTTGCCAATGTACCCAAGATAACGAGCGAGAGCGTCGCAATGAATCCCTTCCTCCTTCCAATCTAATCATCACAATATGGGTTAGATCGTTACGACTCATTATCATTACCAGAACGCGGAGAGTGCCTTATCCGCGATCACACCAAAGGCGATCTGACCGGCTAGAGCGCCCAAGAGCACCGCCGAGGAGATCCAACCTTTCTCCGCCGCTGTGATACCGTAGGTTGCTTCCAGAATTAGTAGCACAATGTTGATCACGAACCTGCATTCACCATTCCCAGTATCAGTATATCAGTACATTCATCACCATCACCATCACCATCACCATCACCATCACCATCACCATCACCATCACCATCACCATC
>CDEZ01023569.1:29039-83851 GCA_000826365.1 Acanthamoeba royreba
CCATCACCATCACCATCACCATCACCATCACCATCACCATCACCATCACCATCACCATCACCATCATCATCACCATCACCATCACCATCACCATCACCATCACCATCATCACAACTTGCATCAGGACATTCACCACCATCATCAGCAACAAGAATCATACAAGTCGTAGGCATCCGAGAGAAAGCCAACGCCCGACACGGCCGCCTTCCCCAGCGAGGACCGCCAGTCGACCTCCAGCTGCTCTGCCGACTTCTCCTCGGACGTCTTCGCCACCGAACTCCCTCCTCCCTCTTCGTCATCATCTGAACCGAAGGTCACATCCTCCAGGTCGGCGCTACTGCTCTTCCCCCGACTGCCCATCGATCCTCCTCCCGCCCCTAGCAAGACGCTACGCGAAGATGAAGATGGGGATGAAGGTGATGGAGAAGATGGGGCGTAGTCATCGCGACCCACATTGATGGATGAATTTCGATCGCCATTGTAGTCGGATTTTACCTCATGGATGGCCTCGTTCAGATGGTCATCTGAATCATTCGCAGAGGACAAGGGGTCGTAGGCCCGCATCGCTATCCCGAATAGAACATCAAAATCACAAAAAAACGAACAAAATAATTCCGGAGTCTTGAAACTTTGTTCAGGAATTCCGAATGTTTCAAAATTTTCGGAAACAATTTCAAATTTCGAACCAACGCCGACGAACGGAAACGAAGAAGATCAAGGTTAGCATACAAAGATTTGTATTTGACTTATTCACTGTGGAGGTGGTATGACTGAGGTGACTGTCTCAACCTCGGAAAGGAGTGTGTGTTGAATCTTTGCCAACAGGTCACGGTTGATCTCGAAGATGAACGCGATGTTCTGTATCTGCACCCATAGACACGCACAACAGCACGTCAGCGTACACTTGGGCTCTCCGCATAAGATGCTGTGACGCACTTGGACGAGACAGCAGTGAGTAAGGCGATGACGCTTGCCAGTGGCCACCGGTCGGCCGTTGACAAAGAGGGTGGCGCGGCCGACGTTGGAGATGTAAAACTCGCCGTCACGCTTGAGCTTTATCACTGCTTGACGTCGTGATATCTTGGCTGCATTTCCCTCTTCGCTAAGATCCACATCCACGACGGAATCAGTCGCGGCCCGGCCAAGTACAATCTGAACGTCACCATGTATGCCACAGTATCAGCAGATGTGAGAACTTTGACAGAGCAAGGAGTGCCTACCTCTCTGCTCTTCATTTCATATCGTAAGACGCGCCCTCGAAGTAGAGCGAGCATCTTCCTCTTCTTCTCGTTTATCCACTTGAGCTCAGTCTCCAGCTTGATGATACGCTCTTGTAACTGCTCTGCTGCTTTCCAGTAGGCTGAAGGGCGATACTCAGACCTCGCTGGAATAAGCAGATTCAATCGCTAGGGGAAGCGGTATACCTTCTTTTCGTGATATACGAGTGAAGGAGTCCATCGGAGCGCAACATGCCGCATCTGTAAGAAGCCTCTGTTCCATCGCTGAGAAGGGCATTCCGTCCAGCTCTGAGTATGCGATCGGTATTGGTGATCTACATCAGCACTCTTTGAGTAAAACACTTACCTCTGGGCGTGAATGAACAAGCAGTTGGAAGTAATTGTGACAACGCCGAACAAGTGTCCTGTTGTGAAGCTGTGTGTGACTGGGGCTCACTGGAAGATATCTATAGAGAGATTACTTAGGAACAGGAGCTCATAGATAGTAGGTCAGGAACGTTATCGCTAACGCACAGTTTCGAGGTCGCCTACTGAAGTGGAAGCTGCCGAAGGAACGTCCGCTAACAGATCTAGGTCCAGTTCTTCTTGTCGCCCTGCACAGTCCCTACATAATGGATAACGCGCCGCATAAGCTGTGCTCAGGTAGTACTACAAATAGTTGGGACAGCCACGCACTCAGCTACCGCGGCATCGTAGAGTAGTGCCTGCCAACGCTTCTTGATTTGCTCGGGGGAGAAGCGATCGATTAGATGAGTGCAGCTGAGGGCACTTGCGAGACAAGGCGAGGTCTGACAATTATGCCGAAAGGAATGGTAAGCTTTTATCCAGTGACTACAGCATGAATAAGAATGTGCGTACATGCAAAATGGCAAGCAGGATGGCGTCATCGTCATCAGTCCATTCCTTATCCACGTGGGATTCCGTTTCATTGACTTGACTCTTCTCTTCCTTGACATTTACCAGATCTGCGGAAGATGACTTGAGATTCTTCTTAGCCTTTTTGCTACTTGGCAGCCTTGGCTCTGACATGCGTTCTCGCTTCACAGAGCCGTTGGATCTTAAGTCCTGTGCCTCTATGTAAGTTAAGCACGTATCGAAGTTGCAAATCAGCACTCATGTACCGGAGAGTTAAGAAGCACACTGCCTGAGTTCTGTACACTCCAGATCAGTTCCGGAGAAATTGGAGGAGAGTGATACTCCGTGGACTGAGGCGATGGCATACGCTGCATCTGCGGCGATGCCATGGGATCAACCGGCCCCGTCGGTGCAGAGGCCGATGAGTAAGTAGCCGGAGGGTAGGGAGCATAAGTCGAGGGATAATGAGATGGCCCCGATGGCGGAGCAGAATGATAGCCATAGGAATAGGAGGAGGACGAAGGATAAGCAGAGTAAGGAGGGTAAGATGAGGGATAGCCATAGGAGGATGCTGGCGGTGGAGATACTGGTGAATAGTACTTAGGAGGCGCTTGCCAAGAATAAGGAGAGTAAGTCTTCGATAAGTACTGGCCTGATGGCTCACCCGTGGCTGGAGGAGCGCTCGCAGTAGGTATCGAGGAGGCACCAGTCGCAGGAGATACTACCGCACTTGATGATTGGGCCGGTGTAGCTGAAGCTTCCTCAGCCGTAGTGGTAGGGGCAGCTCCTGATGCAGCGGGATTGGAAGAACTGGAAATAGGTTGTGAAGAGTCTGGAACAGACATCACCCCAGGAACAGCTGCCGCTGCTGATGAGATTGCGGCCGAAGGAGGTAAGGCACTCATCGAACCCGTAGGAACTGGAGGAATGGAGTAGGCGGTCAAGATTGACGACTGAGAAGTACTGTAGGGTGCAGAGGGCGCGGGCGCTCCGGAAGGAATGGCTGAGCTTGGCCCGCCAGAGGATGGTATTGGGGACATGTACATGGACGGAGAAAGGGAGGGAGAAGAAGCTGGTCGCTTGAGTCGGTACGAGGAGTAGGTCGGAGTGGTTGAGGGTGGTGGCCCGTTCGAGGTACTAGGTGATGAGGATTGTGCTGCCGGCAATGTTCCTTGTGTGCCCTCTCCGGCAGATCCTACAGGAACACTGCGCCGGTTCGCTCTGGTATTAGGTTTCGTTCGGAAGGACGAGCAGTAAGGAGTGAGAAACGAGGACGAGTGAGGCGGATGCGTCAAGTGACCGTAGGGACTGGAAGCGGGACCGGGAGCAGAGTACTGCGAAAAGTGATAGATGTGATGCTGATAGTGCTGTGGAAATGAGGAAGACGTGCTCGATGGGCCGTGCGAAGATGATGACGACGGGTACT
This sequence comes from Acanthamoeba royreba, assembly GCA_000826365.1. NCBI lineage: Eukaryota > Discosea > Longamoebia > Acanthamoebidae > Acanthamoeba > Acanthamoeba royreba. Next base: position 32,559 of record CDEZ01023569.1, read on the forward strand.
GCTGTGTGGAGAAGTACGATGGCGTGGGGTAAGGCGTGGTGGACGCCGACGGGTAGCCAGCGCTTGGACTAGCGCCGTTAGCCGCGGCTGATGTCGGCATCATCGGAGAGCCGCCAAACTCAGAAGGATTCTGGATTCCCGGGTACGAGCCATCTGATGGCGGCGGCGGTACCATGTACGTTGATGGCTGCGGATAAGGTGATGGCACGGTCGATGACGGTACAGAAACGGCAAGCTGGGCTGGCAACGGTGAAAGTGAAGTCGTCGCTGATGGCATCCCCACAGGTGCTCCAGCGAGCGCTGCGGCAGGCAATCCTCCACCATCAACAACAGCAGTCGTAGCAGATCCCGGTGAATGCAAGGGTGCAGCCTGACCCGCCGCGAGAGAGTACGACAGCAATGGCGACAGCGAGGGAGAGGCATACCCTCCCGGCGATGGAGCCCGCCGCAGCAGCGGCGGCGACGGCTGTCGCGGCGACCCGGCGGTGGCTGCCGCCGGACTCGGCACCGACGAAGGCGACGGTGTGCGCCGTGGCACAGCCGCCGCGGCTGATGGCGACGATGACGGGGACGAGGAGGACGACACGGCGGCCGCCGCGGCTGCAGCTCGACCACCACCACGCTGCCGCTTCTTGCCCGAGCCACCAGCTTCGGCCGCCGCCTGCGTAGAGGAAACCTCTTCACCACCACCACCACCGGGAAGCGTAGAAGAAGGAGTAACTACCGTCGACGATGAAGAAGCCTTGGTAGAGACATCATCGCCAGCAGCGGCAGCATCTGTAGGCCTGCCGCGAGTCCGCCGAGCGAGCCGCTTGGCACGCGGCGGTGGCGCCTCAGAGGTTGTTTCCGAGCCTTCGGGAGTGGATGAAGATGATGAAGTTGACGTTGAAGATGCCGATGATGACGGCGTCGATGTGCCTCGACTTGAGCCTCGTCGTCTGGGCATGTATGGAGATTTGGTCTAAAAATTGAATAAGAAGTCTAAATTAATGTTTAACTTAAATCAAAGAAATAAAGGAACAGGCGCACATAAATGTTGAAAATTGAGAAAATTGAGAATCAAGCTAATCAAAATGGATGGAAAGGTGATTTCCGAAATGATTTGTAATTTGGGAAACGCAAACGAAATTATGAAACATATGTACAAATTTAGCCGAGAACCACAGCGTAAGACGACTACTTATAGGAGCTCAAGACGGGGATCGGTCGGTCTCCGTTCTGCTGGAACAGGCCTATCAGTTTCAGCATGTCCTCATTTCGTAGACCCAGTGAGTCGTTGACCTCGGACAGCGGGAACCACTTGGCCTGAATGCTCTCCTTATCCTCCTACGTTAACATTCATCAAGTTAGCTTCTTGTATAGGATACCTCGCCAAGGTACAAAGCTTACCCGATCAGGAGTCTTAAGGGAACCCCCAACGATTTGTCCTACAATGAATTGACGATAGGGAAGGTAAGGTGAGAGGCCCTGATGCAAGAATTCAACTCGATAGTACCTGTGATGCCATATCGGATCCACGCTTTGCCGGTGTTCTTATTAATCTTGTACTCCACTGAGAAGATCCCCGAGGGCTCCAGCTGCAAGCCTGACTCCTCTTCCACCTCGCGCATGGCGCCTTCTAGCGGCGACTCACCCACTTCCACTCGGCCCGCTGCATTCACATCGCTGCGTTAGCTGATCCTGTGACAGGCACGCCTTATGCATAACTGGCTACGCACCAGGCAAATACCATCGTCCACGGCACTTGGCCTTAGCTTCTTGTACCAGCAGCACTCGGCCTTCACAATCAAATACCACAACTGCGGCAATGACCGTGCATCGATGCGTCGAAGTGGGTGCTGAGTCAGCCAGGTTGCTGAATGTGCGTCGCGCGCCGTCCGACGGTTTGTGGCGATGACGCGGCAAAGGCGGCGGACGAGGTGGTCCTGTTGTCGTATCGTCATCTGCGCACGTAGCCTCATCACCCTGCTCCCGCTGCTCTTCCGCGCTCCCGAGTCGTTCCTGTTTTCCCTGATCGTCATCATCCTCGTCATCCATCGATCGTCCTTGCTCCGGTGACGACGAAGCTGGAGAAGACGAAGCCGACGATGAAGGTGACTCCAGCTCGTCGGCTTCCCCCTGCGCATCCTCAACATCCCCTTCCTCTTCTACCTGCTCCCCGCTCTCGTCCTCGTCGTCCCCAGCGAAGGACTTGACCACCTTGCGTCCACGATGGTCTGGCTCGTCCACCTGCTCCTTCCCCGCTCGGTCGTCGTCTTCAACTCGAGCTCCTTCATCATCATCACCACCACCGCGCAGGTGCGCCGAGGAAATATCCCGTGCAACTTCATCTGCTTCATCTCCGCCTTCATCCCTTGAGCACTTCCTCTGCCCCACAACGTCCTCTTCACGGTCCCCACCGTACGGACTTGAAGAAGCCGCGTCGGCCTCGTCCTGCTCCAGCTTCCTCTTACGATTATCAGGCGTACCAGCCTTGATCTTCGGGGCGCTACCCCCCGCCATATCCTCCACGAAGGCCTCGATTACCGAATCCATCTAAATCTCTTCAATCGGCCCCTCTCTGTCAAATTATCCGCAGTTGGAGATCCAGAGATGAGGTGGCTGGCTGGTATCCAAGGTGGTCTGTAAATCTAAGGTGGACTTAAGACGACGGCCGCGCGTGTTGTAGGGTATCGTTCAGTTGAAGATGACGATGAATTCCACTTAGCCGTGCTGCATCATCCAGGATGGACACGCCAAGCACGGTGAACTCGACCTCAAGGAGGGGAGATAGGGCCACGGTCCGTTCGCGGATATTTTCCCTTCGCTTTCCTTCGTCTTTTCGTCTTTCGCTTCGTCCGTAGTTTGCCTTACTAACACTTGTGGATGTGGAGGAGGGTTTGGGATAGCTAGAGTACGTGAGAGGACATGAGAGGGTACCTGCAGGAGTAGAGCACTGTGTTCAGGTTCAGGCAGCCGAGAAGGAGAGAACCAGCAAATGTGGAAGACCTACTATTGTGATAAAGGTTGTGATCAAAATTGCAGATCGCTCAATAAATACTCTTCCCCCAACTCGCCACATCTGCCCACGGCTCGGCCTCGGTCCAGAAAGGGTTCTGATGCTATCCAAAGAGGTCTTGTCCTTAGGCCCATTTGCTGGCACGCGAAATAGAGGAGGCGTCAGTCTCATGGTGCCATTGAGCACGTGAATCTATTTTGCTTACCGGCCATAACCGATGGTGATCATCGAGCTGCCCATGATCGGTCGGTCCACCATGTTCTCGTATGCACTAATAGCATCCGGGAGCTTATATGTAACAATGAAGAAGAGTCAGTGAATCTCGTCGTCTCCTCAAAAAGGCGTCTTGATAATCTACCTTCTCAAAGTTAACGAAGCCATATTCCCGGCCAGGATGAGCACGCACACTGATAATGCGACCTATGTTGGAAATATTGGTTAGATTGACTCAGCCACGAACGAGACAAGAACGAAGAACTTACCGTAACGGCGGAAGGCGTTGAAAAGCAGGAGCTCCACGGGGTTCATTCGTTCTTCATCCTCCGAACGTGGGATCATACCCATGCGTACTATGAAATCATAAAGTGGTCAAAACGTGAAACTCAGATGCAAACACAGTAGAAGTGATACGTACTGGCAAGTTGCTCGACATGGCCCCACGACGAAAAGCTAACGTAAATAGATCGTGAAGGTCGAGTGGGGTGTTCGCTGCCTGTGCGATTAGTCCTGCCTCGTTCATCAGGTCGTTCGCGTCTCGGTGGAGATGGCGAACGTGCACTATTGCGCTCGTTATCCCTTCGTCGGGTTGGGCTACGACTGCGGCGTGGTGGAGTTCGACTGCGTCGTGGCGGAGAGCGACTGCGACCCCGATTGCGTGGAGGGCTACGACTGCGCTTCCTGGTACTGCTAGCAGCGCCGCGCGGGCTTTCATCTCTATCGGCGGGGAGTGAAACCGTAGTTGGTTTCACGACCACACGATCCTCGTCCATCGGCTCAATGCGCGTAGTCTCCACAAATGGTGGACCTGCAGTCGGCGCTGCGGGCGGAGGTACTGGTGGTAACGCCACCAGAGGGGGAGGCATCGCCGAAAATGGTGGCAGAGGAAAGGGCATTGGCGGGCGAGGAGGCTGGGCCATAGTGTGAGCCATGGCGAGCATACCAAACTTCTCCATACTCTCAACGAAGTTCTTGTACTCCCAATAGTTGCCTTTGTTGTCTGTGTGATCCTGCTCCCCCTTATCTGCCTCGGCTTTGGCTGGCTCATGCTCTTCACGCGTTTTCTTAGCACGTCGCTCGGTCTCTGGCGAGCTGGATGTGGTGAGCTCTTCGCGAGGTCTCTTTCGTTCTTCGCTTCCACCGTTTGCACTGCTTTCTGTCTTAGGCTTGATTGGCTCCTTCGTTTGCTTTTCTTCCCCGGCAGCCACTTGCACCTTATTGCTACTGTCAAGAGATGGCGAAACACTGGCGGTGCCAGCACGAAGGCTTTCGATCCGCTTAATTATCTTCTTACGCGGTCCAATCTTGATGCCCATATCAATGAGATCCTTATCTTCGAGCAAAAGGAAGGAGGCATAATCGATTTCCTCGTTCTCAAACGCAGAGAGGTATTTCTCCAGCTGTAACTCTGCAAGCACTGAGGCGATCGAAGGTTTTGGATTCTCTTTTTTCTCCCTTTCTCGCTCCTCCTTTTCTCTCCCTCTTGCGCGTTCACGCTCCTTTTCCCGTTCGCGCTCCTCCTTCTCGCGCTGCCTCTCCCGCTCGCGCTCTTTTTCACGTTCGCGCTCCTTCCTTTCCTTTTCTTCGCGTTCTCGTTCTCTTTCTCTTTCTTTTTCTCTTTCTCGCTCCCGCTCACGTTCACGCTCACGTTCCTTCTCTTTTTCCCGTTCTCTTTGTTCTCGTTCGCGTTCTCGTTCCTTCTCTCTCTCCCTTTCACGTTCGCGTTCTCGTTCGCGTTCCTTTTCTTTTTCTCTTTCCCGTTCTTTCCGTTCTCTCTCTTCGCGTTCTCGTTCTCGTTCTCTCTCCCGCTCGCGCTCGCGGTCACGCTCTCGTTCTCGTTCTCTCTCCCGCTCGCGTTCTTTTTCACGTTCTTTCTCTCTTTCGCGCTCTCTCTCCTTCTCGCGCTCTCGCTTTTCCTTCTCCAGTTGGATACGCTCGCGCATTTCCTTCTCCTTGCGCAGCCGCTCCTCTCCCTCTTTATCCACAATACGGAAGCGCACCTCGGTTGAAACTGGATCTATGGAGGGTGCTGGTGCAGTGCCAGACGTTACTTCGTCTGCAAGAGGCGGAATGATATTAGAGAGTGATTCAAGAAGCTTGGTAGCAGCTATAGCCGGTGTAGGCTCAGGTGAAGGTGAAGTTGGCGTAGGCGATCCTATCGCTCGGCGACTTGCAGCACCAACAAGCTTCAGCATTGCCTCCACTTCACTCACCTTCTCATGGCTGACATCGGTCTTCGGTTCGTGCACATTGAGATGGCTGTGCGAAAATCGAAGTTAGCTGCTACCGTCCAAGTTCGCTGGGTGATGAAGGCCTCTCCAACGCATAACAAGATAGAAGAAACCAAGCGAAGTACCTGACAGAAATTGGTTTGGGCTCAGATGTCGCATTGAGATCAAGTCCGCCATCGCTTGGTTGTGTAGCTCCTGGTTTAGGTGCAACATACGATTGTGATTCTGCGCGTGCTGATGGCGTAGTCGTCACTGGCGCAGTCTTGGTGGCATCCTTCTGCTGCTGAAGTTGCCGCAACAACTGTCGCTGCTTCTCAAGTTCATCCTTCAGTCGAATCATCTCATCTTTGGGTGAGAGCGGAGCTGACAAAGGTTTGGCGGTTGCAGAAGGCGCTGCAGCAACAGGGGCAACACGAGTAGGACCAGCTGCAGCTCCATAGTTGTGGCTCGGTAGTGAGCTGCCGGGCGCTAGGGATGCTTTGACGATGGGACCGGTGCTCGTTGATGTGGCGCTCGTTGTACTCGTGGTGCTCGGGTCCAGCGCGGCAGTGGTGGTTCCGGCGGGCAGCTGCTTCCCCAGCGGTCCGCCCTGTGCGGTGAGGTCCGGCGTACCGCCACGAGAACCTGCAGCGGATGGTTGCTTGCCGAGCTTCGCGAGGAGCGCAGCTTCGATGCGCCGCATCTCCTCCTCCTCTTGCTCCAGCCCGCTCAGGAAATCGCTGGTGGTCGCTGGCTTGGGTATGGAACTCATGCTCGATGTATTAATCAGGGTCTAATGTCTGTCGATGAAGGAAGAAGAGGCCTGGTATCCACTACAAAATTTGTACGACGATGGAATCGTAGAAGAAAAAACAGCAGGCACCAATGCGCAGATTCGTGTAGAGCCTGCCTCGCGCGCTTGGATCACAAATGTTGAGCGGAACCTCTGCAAATTATGACAACCGTGCCTGTGCTTGTGCCCCAAGCCCAAGAAATGCAGGCCAATGTGTGGGGTTCCAAAAATTGACAGGTGTGTCGGCGTGGCGATCAGATGAGATGGGTGCGCGCAATGGGTGGAGAAATGGAGCGTATCGAACCCGCGGGTCTTCGTGAAAGAGCCCAGCTGAATTGAGAAGAAGAAGGAAGCCCGGGGAGGCCGGCAGCTTGTCCGTGTAGAGCCAAATCGATTTAATCAAAATCTCGGCCCGAGCGTGCTGCTTGATGCCTTGAGTGGCCGCCCAACAACAAACGCAGCCAATCAACAAGGGCAGCCAGTGAACACGCAGGGAGGACTGCCGAGCAGAGCCGCAGAAGAAGATAAAGGAGAGAGTGTGAGGCCTGGAAGTAGACCCTAACCCAGTGGGGCTGCTGTTGCTCTGCACAACTTAGCACGCAGTGCTGCTTCGCATACCAACGCCAACATTTCGTAAATTCGGTAAAGGTGTTGTGAAATTTCCCTTTCATACCACACATTCCTGAATGATATGCGGGTTCGATTCCCGCCACTTCCCGTGTGACCGAAACCACATCTGCCACCAAGACAATTCACCATTACCAAATCTTCTTCTATCACCATCTCCACCGTGGGGCTTACCCTTGCTCCCTTTCCTGATCCGAAGTGAACGCGCCAACAAATCCGTCGGATAGGATGCTCAACTCTGAGGAACCCTCCGCGGAAGGTTCTACATCCAGATGAATCATCTTTTGTATCCAATTCTATTGCCATGACTAAGATTTCTTTTCGTGCAGCCCTTGTGGTGGCGGTAAATGAGTCGCTGGCGGTGCGTTCTTACTTTTTTCATTTTTAAAACTTAGTTATTTTTATTTTATTTTTTGTAACAATTTTATTGAGAGGAAGTAAATGGGGAATTATTGTTGGCCCAAGAGGAATGGCTGCTAACTTGCTTTTTTTGTGATTGTGGCTGGTACAGGAAGTGCTGACACACAAGAAAGAGGCTGAGCTGGCCGTGAAAACGGTGCAGTTCCCGCATGTAGCGCGCCTCTGCTACGTCCTGGAGCAGTGTTTCACGCACGGCCTGAAGCCGTTCCTCTTCGGCAAGCCCAACTACTGGAATTGGGTGCAGGTACGATTCCGGCCTGCGAATCCTCTAGTTATGCCGGGCTTGGCTCACGGATTGCCTCCCACTAGCACTTGGATGAATGTCTTCCAGAAGCGAATCAGATGATCCGTCAGATCAAGCTTCTAGCACGCACGAACATTGGACGAGGTCGTCTCTTTATTGTGATGGTGAGACTTCTTGATCACGTTGGATTGATATCTGTATGATGCTGACGTTAACGCACATTCAGGGACTAAACGAAGGTAATCTGGGAGAATTGGTGAGGACTCTTGCATGGAACGAGACTCTTTGCCGTGAACATCTCACGGAACAAGTACTTTAACTCGTCATACTGCGATTGGATGTAGTCTCGATACACTTACCCTCAGCTGTACAGTCTCCTTTCTGGCCCCATTCGGACATCTGCGAGCAGGTCATTTTTGCTTTAGAGAAAATCAAACAGGTGCAATTCAATCTTGATCTGCGGGACAGCGGCCTGGAGCTGCCGAACTACTGGAACGCGCACAAAGTGAATATGTACGCCTTTCGCCGTACACATTGCGAATAGACGATTGTGCTCACATCACACTCAGAAATAAAACAGAGCAAGCTCGCACTCCTCCTACAAGACAACAGTCAAGTTCAGAGGGAGGTTTCCTTGGACTTCTGTACAATCTGGCTGGCCTGTCTCCCTCAGCACAACTATCAGAGGTATCAACCTCTACCATACTTATCCCCGAGAAGTTATTAACCATTTTATATGGTTGTTCCTTCTAGCAGGTTGAACGAGCACGAAGCGCAGATCGGCGGCCAGCAGAGCGCAAGGAGCGAGTGCCCAATCGACGACAGACAGTGGCCTCGGGCTACCGTCGTGGTGGGTCTGTGTTTAGGGAGGGAGGATATGATGGCCATATTGAGCTTGAATCAAATCCCGATGAACCCTTGGCAAACAACAGCGTGGAACAACAGATCATGGCGCTTATCTCGAAGAATGAAACCGAGCTAAAGCAAAAGGAAGAAGAAGAGAAGATGCAAAAAGACGGCAATCTGGCACGTCTTGAAGAGGAAATAGCTCGCCTTAAGAGCGAGAAGGTAATACTTACACTATTGCTTCTGGTAGTACATTCTGTCTCACAGCGGAGTGTACAGGAGGCGCTGCGGATGCAAGGCCAAATGTTGTGGAGCGAATTGGAAGGTGCTCAGCAGAAGATCAAGGATCTGCAGGATGAGCTCACGGTAACATAATATTGAGAAATTCAATTTTACAGCAATGCTGACAGTACCAACTCTCTCAGGTGTACAGATCATTCTTCCAAAATGATCAGGAAATCGATGGCGATGATGGCGTCGCTTTCATTCCCAAACCTCTGGGACTAGAAGAGGAAGATAGAGAGGAGTCTGCCAACTCCAAGGAGGGGATGCTACCTCAAGTGGAAGATGAACTGACTGAAGAAGAGCGGATCCGGCGGCTGGCGGCACAGGAACAAGAGGAGAAGGAACTACGGCAGCAAAATGAGGGTACGAGTACGGCCCTAATCAATGAACTGCTTTGCATCACTAAAATCTGAAAATCTGTCATCTCTTTACCTGCAGGTCAAGGTAAGGCAAAAGAAGTCTCTCTTCGGCAGACCGACGGACGGAGTGAAAAGGCCGAAGAGGGTGCCGATGGCGAATCAGATGGCCGTGATTCCAATACTGGCGAGCGACACGCTTTCTTCCTCCTTCATGAGAAAGGCAAGCTCTTCCTGGAGGAACTCAAGGCCAGTGATCATCATACTCTCCTGCTCCTCAATGCTTTCAATCCTAAAGAGGAGACCCAACCCACCTATGTACGGCAATAAGGCAGCCCGATATGTTATGTGAATTATATTCTTAGGCCCTGTGTGGCCTTCGTTATTTATTTAACCACAGAAGAGGGACGCTGTGCCGGTCAGCACCAAGACGATCCGATCAGATTGTTAACATTCCTTTGTGGAACAAAATTTCCGAAATGAATTTCAACTCAGTTGAAATTTGTGCCTCAAATTTCGATCATCTCTTACAAATTCACAAAAGATAATGATTACCTTTGGGCAGTCGACCCACAGGAAGAACTGGTTGTTCACAAAGGAGGAGCTGCAGGCGCGGAAGGAAGAATGTAACAAGCGCGCCTTCGCCAGCATCGTCGAGGACATCAATCGTCAGGCGGCACGCAAGATGGCCTCGGGCGACAATGACAATTCGATCGAGGAGCGTCGCGCCAAGGTCATTAGCGCGCGCACGTTGTCGGTGGCCGAGGAGGACCTGCTCAAGCGCTACTTTGTAATCAAGATTCGCGAATTCGGTCAATTCCAGGTCCCCGAGAAGGTCCTCGCTACTGCCACCGTCTACTTCAAGCGCTTTTTTCTCTCTAATCCAATCACCCTGCACGACCCTCGCACCACCATGTACGATCCAATTTTATTTATTTATGTATTTATTTTTCTTTGCAAAAGTCTAAAAAACGAATGAATAAATAAATAAATAAATAAATAAAAATTAAGGTAATGTGTTGTTGGTGTACAGGCTTGCTGCCATTTATCTGGCAGCCAAGGTGGAGGAGGCAGTGCTGCCAGCCGACAGGATCGCTGCTGCCGTGAATATTGATAAGGTGCCGTACCTCCTCGTGGCCTTCTTCTTGATCACATACTAAGACTGCGAAACATTCATTCTCATGCAGGTGCTCGTGATGGATATGGAGATCCCACTCTTGGAGGGCATCCGATTCGACTTGATTGTGCATCTGCCCTACAACCCTCTTCACGGCTTTATAATTGATCTCAAGGTATACATACGCTGTATGATTGCTGAGTGAGAGCTCTGCCTAAGATACGAGCACAGGAATCAGCCACACCACCGTCCGACGCGGAGGAATTGGCACGGAAGGCACGGGACTATGTAAATGATGTGCTTACAACGGATGCACCGCTGCTATTCCCACCAGCACAGATCGCTCTCGGCGCTCTCTCCAAAGCCGCAGAAGAACAGAACCAATCCATAGACAAGTACGTGTCTATCCTAACTGAGTTCCTCTATTCAGATGACTGAGTTTTCTTTTCTGTAGGTATATCGAAACCCGCTTTAGTGACGCTCCAGGCTATGCGGAGCTGCGCGCTAATCTTGCGGCAATTCAGCAACTGATTGTGGAAGGCGGTGCTGCTCAGGACGTAAAAATGGCACGAAAGATTAACCAAAAGCTCAGTAAGTATGGTCCCGATCCTCAACTCATCTTGGGTACCAAAGAGTGCGTACATCTACTCGAAGTGTTCCTTGTAATTGCGAACTGGCCATTTAGCATTGGCGTTGCAAATCAGGTATCGAGAGCGCATGGAAAGGGAACGGGCTGAACGATCATCAGAAACGAGGCAGGCGAAACTCAAGCGTCAAGCAGAAAAACATATTGACGCTGAAGGTAAGTATGGTGGCTGTCCTCAAATTATCTGTAGCGAATCGCGGATCTTACTCATGAGTACCTTTGCTTTAGCGTTCCTGGCCGGACTTGATGAAAAGGGAAAGGATGATGCTCCCTTCGTGTTGCATACCAACTTATCTCGTCCTAGAAACTCTAGCGGTAATCATTTACTGCCTAGTTAGGCACAAAGCAATACGTTGATAACCTGAAAACTGAATTGCTGTGCCTTCACGCAGATGAGAACACGCCAGCAGAGGCGCAGGATGAAGGGCGACCAGTGCCGTCCAAGCGACCGAGGACGACACCTGCAGAATAGCCACATATTCGTTGTTGAAACATGGCTTCGTTCGATGTACAATTGCACTTTGTTCGATCCACTTAATGCGTGGGTGTCTACTGCCCTTGAGAGCCCGGTGGCTGCCCAGCAGCGGCCTGCTGCGCTGCCTTCTGCTGTTTCGCCAGATATGCGTCGCGATATCTGCGTCATTGGCACAACATGTGAGCCCATAGGACTCTGTTTCAAGTCGATCGGTACCTGTTCTTCTTGTAGTCCCGCCAGTGGTAGAACGTGTTGGAGTGAATATACTCAGCAAACTTAGGATTGAGGAGCTCTGTCTGGAACTGTTCGTGCTGCACGAGCTCTAGGAAGTGAAGACAATAAGGATACCTGTCGTACGAGGGATCAAGTTAGTGCGATTCTCGATACCACTGATCACAAATGAAGCTGCATTGCTGCCTGCTTTGATCTGACGTACACAAGGAACTTGGCATACTGCGGTTGTCGCCAGTACTCCAGGTACTTGAGGTAGTTCAGGAAAGCCTTGTCCTGGAAGTATCGGTTCGTAGCGAGCCCTGCAGTGGTCAGTGGAAGCACGTGAAGAATATCAGTTCAACCTTGGTCATCATGCAATCAGGCAGAAGAAGAAGAAGAGTCAGTGTACAGTGAAGGTAGTTAGGATTTGCCAGGGTCTGCACGAACTCCAACTCCAGCAGGAATCGGAGCCGGTCCTCCTCGCTTGTGAACTCAACTCGTCGCAGCGGACCCTGATGCAAAATTATGTGTATAAATGAAAATGAAAATGAAAATGAAAATGAAAAATAAATGCTGCACAAAAGCAGAATAGCAAATTAAAAATAAATGTATCTTTTGTGCCGCGGCATACCGTTGTCGGGTGGCTGTTCTCCTCTTTTTTTGTGGTGCTGGAACCTGAGGGCAGCGTTGGTGCGTCCTGGGGAGAGTTGTCTTCGTCCTCTAAGTCCATCTTTATCCCTGGCCCTGCCATCTTGAACAACACAGGTGCAGTTTTCTTCACTTTTCTCTGATTTTCTTCCGGTTCTAGAGCAAAAGAATTTGAAGTATTGGCGCCAATGAAACATCGCTGTAGTAGCGGGAAGCCAGAAGCAACGCTTGTTCAAGTTGGACCATGGCCATCAGCACTTCTTGCTTCCACCTTAAAAGCCTAGGCAAGACCTCCTGTCGTTGCCCGAACGCCGGCAAAGAGGCTAGTGAGATTGTTACGGGAAGTTGATCTGGCGCCGAATCAGGTTCAAACTGTACATCCCGTACGGCTGCTTCGATCAGGTGTCCCAACCTGGCCTTCTGTTGGAATTGTCAAGCTCCTTCAACTGCGCCTTCACTGTGGCACGTGACCTTAAGTTACTTCTCTGTTCCTTCCACATGCAGTGGCAAGTTCGGACACTGGAATAGCGCACGAGCACGGGCTGGTGCATGCGTGGTTGCTGTAGGGTTAGCCCTATGTGCAGCTTCTCGCCTGCTATTGCTAGGATATTCTGGAGAGTGTCCACTTGACGGGCTGCATTGCCCTCGGTTCCGAAATTGTGAAATTGTTTCCGAAACACATGATATAACTCCGGTCTACGCAAAGGAGGTACCGGTACGACGCTTCCTCACTCCATCTTGCACTCTTGCTTCGATCGTGAAAAAGACCAGCGAGAATGGAGGCCTCCGCACAGCCACAGGAGACGGCATCGCCCCTCGCCGATGTCGAGGCGCCGCAGCCTCCAGTGGGAGAGCCGTCGTCGACCTCATCTTCATCTTCGGGTGTCCCTGGCGCCGTTACGGCCGGCAGTGGAAGTGGTAGTGGCGCTGGCGCTGGCAAGAAGCAGAAGCGCGGAGTGAAGCAGCTGCGAGCCGAGGCCGAGGCGGAGACGGAGAAGGGAACGGAAGAGTCCCTCCGTCACGCCCTCGCGCTGTACGCCGAGGCGCTGGCGCTGGTCCTGCCGCGGCCCAAGGGCGGCGGCGGCGGCGATGCGGAGGATGAGCAGCCGCCGCCCACTCCGGGCGCGGCGCCACTCTTCGGCGGCCGGAGCGTGGTGCTCCTCAAGATGAACCAACCTGAGGCTGCCCTCCTCGACGCCTGCTTCGCTGTCTCCCACGACTCACGCTGGGCTAAGGTATATTTTTCTTTTTTTATTCTTTACATTTTCTTATTTTTATTTTTATTTTCAACAAACGAACTTATTATGTTTTATATTTGTGAAAAAAATTTCAACAATTCTCAGCTAACTTGAGTGATGGTGTGATCGGTGCCAGGGTTACTACCATCACGGGATGGCGCTGCTGGCAGTAGGGCGTGCGTGGGACGCCCGCAATTCATTTGCGCAGGCTCTGGCGCTTGCACCCAAGACACAGATCTTCATGGAAGGTCTTGCTCAGGCCGAGGCCGCCTACACGAGTACGCACTTGCTCTCCACCATCATCAGCTGCATCACAACTTGCATCTAGCTCGCGCTTATTCGTACTAACTTGTTGCGATCCCAGAGTCCTATCACGAGTCAGTCAAGGCAATCTTCTTGAAGGATGGCAGCGTAGAAGTCAGGTACATTGATGCCGAGCGGGGCAAGGTATCTCCTGTTTCTTCATTGTTGACGGGTAGTTGGGCTAACGACACACATGACTGTACTTCGTAACAGGGAGTCTTTGCACAGCAGGAATACAAACCTGGGCAGAGTGTGTTTATTGAAGTACGTCAATCAGCCTGCTTGCATGAACATAGCAGAATTTATCATCTCACATGAATCCTTTGTCATCAGGCTCCTCTTGTATCTCACAAGATTGTTCACGAGGAGGAAGATACCGCCGCAGAAGGCGAGGAGGTATGTCCATCATCACTGTACTGCAGGTGCCTGCTAACTTGATTATTCCACAGGCACTACCCCCAGCCGACATTGAAGGCTGTGCACACTGCCTACGGAGCGTGCTCCCGAAGGACAAATTCCCTCTTTCTGATGCTATCTACAAAGCCATCTACTCCGAAGGGGTGCCTGAAGGAGTAGATTGCGAACAGTGCGGGGAGGAGCACTACTGCTCTGAAGATTGTCGTAAAGTGCGTCGTTTATGTTATTCCAAATGACACAGCTGCTGCTCAAGCTTGCCCTACAGGTCGCTTGGGCACACTACCATCGATTACTCTGTGTTGGGTCAGAACCTTCAGCTGATCATCCAATGCTCAAGCTTGAAGCTCTGGCCAGGTAAGTAAACGGCCTTTCACGTTATGCTGCGGATTGTGATAGTCTAACTGCTTAACCGTAGTGCCTGCGAGCGTACCAATCCGCTGATGATTGCTCGTATCTTTGCGATGGTGGTCCAGCGGGTTCAGGCGACCGGCGAAGATCCCCGCATGGTGAGTATTCTCGCCTAACTTAGCTCGTCAGATGACTAATGCATTCTCATTCTCAACAAGGCGTTTGCTCCGTTCGCGAACTTCATATCTAACGAAGAGAAGTTCGAACATGACAAGCAGGCGCTGGACTACATCGAGCAGCAAGTATTCAAGGATATGTCCCACGTGGATAAAATGAAGTTCGCCTCAGGTAAGTTGACGCCACGCTTTTTTGGTTCTTCACCACTTATTCTTCTTGTCTGATTACTTAGTTGTTAACATTGAGCACTTCCGTCTGCTCAATGGCGCAATCATGAGGAATGCACAGACCATCTGCCCGGGTACCTACAAACAATGATGTCAACTGCACGAGCTAACAAGTCTTTGACCCATTATTAGTAACGGACCTGCATAGCTTTTTGGCTGAGGCAAATGATGAGAATAAGCCAGCCCTGCTGGAGGCTATTAATCGGCATCTTTTTGAAGACGAAGACGATAGCGGAAAGGAAGGAGAGGAGAAGGAGGGCGATAAGGGTAAGAGCAAGATCGGAGAGGGCGAGATCAAGAAGAACCAAAAGGCTGACAAAAAGAGTGAGGAAGAGGAGTTCCGCTTCGAATCAGTCTACCAGTTTTTGGACTGTCCCATCATGCGGAATCTCACAGTTGGCGGTGCGGGAGACACTTCACACCCAAGTCAAGAGTGCTCTTACTTATTTCTTTTTCCCGTCCAGCGGCTTCTGGCCTCTTTGTGTTTGCCAACTCCATGAATCACAGTTGCGCTCCCAACGTAATCGTGGTCAGCTGCTTTAATTCTTATCTCATTCGCGTGATCGCCGTCAAGGACATCAAGCCGGTACAGTGCATTTGAGCGTTTCGTGCTTCTGTTTCGGCTTGTGAAGCTCATTCCGATTCACTTCGTACAGGGCGATGAGCTATGCTTTTCCTACATCAACGAAGAAGCGCCTTTCGAGGAGAGGCAGCGACAGCTGCAAAAGCTCTATCTCTTCCAATGTCGATGCGAGAAGTGCACGATAGAGGCCAAGATTCGTGCGCACCTCCAACGCCGGCCCGGACAAAGCAACAATGCCGCTGCCAAGCCAAAGCAACAACAGAACACGACGGCCAACAAAAACGCCAAGAAGGGCAAGGGTAAAGGCAGAGGCAAGAAGAAGTAACTCACCACTGAGATCCTCCAGGACTTTATGACCACTTCTTAACAAAACCGCATATTTCGAGCCAGCAGTGCATCGAGTGGATCTCCAATAAGTGACCATGCTCCGGCGTGAAGCCCTCCTTCGGGCTCGTCGGATAGAAGGCGTCAATGGAGAGCTTGAGGTACTCGATAGTGGTGTTTTTCGCTGGGTATCCACCATGACGGTCTATGAAGGACGTGTGCAAATCTTCTATGACGTACACCCCTCCAGGCTTCAGCACCTTCCATAATTCCTGCCACGATGTTATCTGTTGACTCATCGTATGGCCTCCATCATCGACGATCACATCTACAGACGGGATGAAGCACGATCAGTCAAAGGCTAAAAGTGTAGGAGACAAGATGGGTAGGTAGACCATAGAGCTCATTGCCATTGTCGGCCACGATCTTCTGCAGTAAGTTTCGATCAGCCTGATCGCCAACCCACAGTCGATGCACCTTCGGGATGAACTCCTGCGCACAGCCCCCTTCGAATTCGAGGTAGTCCAACTGGAGTTGGTCCCGAAGAAGTTCCGCCACACTGGGATCGACGCTCCCGGGCCGTAACCCATACCGCAGCCCAGCCCTATCTCAAGCATCTTCACAGGACGGCCACGCAGGTGGTGCGTCAATAAGCCATACATGTACTGTGTGTGGTTACATGTGTAATGTTAGTTATGCTGTGAAGGCACTGCAAAACTATGATCAGGAACCTGATAGTGGTGCTCTTGCACTTTATCCGTGACTGGCTGTGTCTTCTGCGCCACATCCTTAAATGCCAAACCCAGCCGCTCCCAGTAGTCATAGATCTCAGTTCCCTCTGTTGGGTTAGCTGGTCGTTTTGGGCCACACTGGGATGCCTCTAACTTCTCTAGTCGGCCCAACAGGGTCTGTTCGTTTTGTTTCAGAGTTTCTATGACGGCTCGAAGAGATGCCTCGTCGCTACTTGTCCTGAGAACCAGTAACATCAGGCTGAGTACGTGAGACACAAGGGGACGTTTTGTACCATGGCCCAAGGGCAAACAACAACAAGCTAAAAAGAGAGACAAATAACAATACTGCCAACACTTGCTTTGTTGGTGTCATAGCAAGCGAAGTAAGTTGCCTTCTTTTGTTGTAAGAAACCACTCCAACTGCTGATCGTTGGCTGTTTGCCAAACTTTGCCAAACCGGAAGGCAAACAAAAGAGCAAATGCCAAATAGTTAAAAAAGATTCAGGCCTGCTGGGGGTCGAACCCAGAATCTCCTGATTCGTAGTCAGACGCCTTTCCATTGGGCCACAGGCCTTACTTATTTTCGGAGACCAGGCGGAAGGAAATGCACATGATGCAAATTGTGTTCCTTTTGTTTCTTTCGCTTTCTCGTAGCTCCAGACATAAGAAATAAGAAATAATACAACTTAAAAACTGTTTATTAATCGCTGTACCATTGAGTATCAGGATTGCGATCCAGTCCGCTTACGGATGTGTTCGTCGAACTTCAGTGACTCCTGCGATTCGTCCATTTCAGCACAGGCAAGCCCTACTTCTAGCAAGTTGCGTACCTGAAGTCGCTCAGAGACGACGTGCATGACGTGATAACGAATGTTTTGATACTGCGCGAGGAGTGTTTGGAAGCGATCTGCCATCACACAGTGTGATCAAATGTGGTGATTGCTACTAGGTGAATGCATTGTTACCTCTGTTAAGCTCTAAAAGCACCGTCCTCTCACAGGCGACAGCTGTAGCTGAGCGTGGCAGACCCTGCAGCGGCAAGCATGGATGATGAAGACATGAGCCGTCCTAAGTTGGATGGAGTGAAAAGCTGGAGTACCGTGATGAGGGACATCTCACCAAACGAATCACCTACGCCCAATCGCATAAATTCTACTGATTCGCCAGCTGAGTCTGAAGGATTGAAATAACAAACACTGGTGAGCCCTCAGTTCGTCTTAGCACTGGGATGGGTTAAGGGCCACATACCCAGGTTACTCTTTTCGAGCCGTATGGAGCCTTCCTTGACAACAAAGAGCGAGGTGTTGAGGTCTCCTTGTTTGAATACCACCTCGTCTTTGTGGTAGACGAGCTCCTTCTGAGTGAAGTACTCGATTAATATAGACACGTAAGACCAAATGACACAAGTGATCGTCACAAACATACAGCTTCAATGGCCGCAGCAATAGCCTCAAGCTGCTCCCCGTAGAGGCTCGAGAATAAGTAGGATCGACAGAGGGATTTGCATACGAAGTTGCGATATTTGCGCACTCGTTCGAGATCAACTTCCACAGGTGTACCACGCGCGTAGGCCAGCTCAGATTCCTGCAGCGCTTCACGAAACCTGCAGGAGAATGAACATCAACATTTCAGAAGCGCATACAAGCACACTGGCTTGGTACTTGGCTCCATCGAGCGATAGCAGTGTGACGCCTGTACGGGCCACGACCGAAGCAGATCTCTTGGCCTGTTCACCGCCTAATGCCGACTCACCGAAGTATTGACCGCGGCCAAGGGACCTTAATGGTAGGCGTTGCTCCTCTTTCACCTATATCACGAGAAGGGGAAGTAAGCATTGAACGAATAGTGAAGTGGGAGCTGACTCACCTCGTGGAACACATCAACAACGCCAGCGACTATCAAGTAGAAGTTTGCCGAGACCTCACCTTGCCTAAGGAACTGAATTAGGGGAAGCGCTCTGGGGAGTGGAGAGGAGGTGGCGAGAAAGAGTACTGGACAATCACTTCGCCAGGCCGGCGCGACTCCTCTAAGCAGGCAGAGAATAACCGGGCTACACAGGAAGGACTGAGATTGCGGAAGTACCAGACGTCGCAGAACATCTTAAATAGCAGAGCCGCACGGGAGTAGCCTTCCTGATACTTGGAAACGGCCAGTTCAACCTAAAGAAAATGTAACCGTGTGAGTTTGTGACAACATAATTGGCGTACGCCAGCAGTGCGCTTACCGTTTCCTCGGTCTGAGGGCGCTTCAGGTGAGTAACCTTGACTCGTAACTTATTTCCTTCGCTTGTCTCCGTTTCGACGTATTCGGGAATGCCTGAGCAATGGACGATGTAGAGCTTCTTCTTGATGCTCTCCGGCAGGTTGTTGAGGTCTAAAGTGGATAGTGGATTCAGCATTTGCCCAATCTATGAACGTGAAAGGGAACAAAAGGTACCCGATATCGCGGTGTGAATGGGCGGCACGCCGGATTCATGGATGATCATGTCAGCATCGAACAGGAACATGCGGAGAGAGATCTCCCGCTGGTAATTGATGATTCCTTTTGTCACAAGACTTGCTAAGGCCTGCCAATCGATTAAACATTGTCAGAATACTGTACTGAACTGTATCTACGGTTAGGAATGCCAGACCTGAGGATTGTAATAGGTATCGGCTGAATAGGAGATGCTCTTCCCCAGGAAGGAAAGTTTGAAGCGAACGGTGGGCAACGTGTGGAAACTATAGTCAAACTCGAACTCAGCACCATGGATATTTACCTTCTCACCGATCAAAACTGGTCTGCATTTTTGGAGATCGTTAACTAGGTCTGCATCTCTCAAATACACTACGTCAAGACGTACCTGAAGGTGTAGTACTCACCCACGTCGGAAAGGCCGGTTATGGCGTTGACCTTACGCTTGTAACTTTCGTTGATAGTCTTTGTAGTGTACAGCTCGATCTTTTCGCCTGCTCTCGATCTGGTATGAGGCACACTCGTAAGCGATGGAAACAAAGAAGTCGCTCACCTTCGAGGATCATCTGGATGACGCCAGAGTCGTGATCACTGTGGCAGTGCGTAAGGATAACTTTGGACACAAACCGGTGAGGAATCGCCTATTAAGTAAAAGAGAAATTAGAATTGAACGGGATGAAAAAATCAGCTGGTTGATGGGCACACATACGTGACGACGAAGGAAGTCCATAGTCTGGATAGGCGGATCTACGAGCACACCGTAGCCGTTCAGCCATATAATGAAGCCCGTCGTACGCCCTGTTGAAAGGAAGGAACTCAGTTTCTAACATTACTCACAAAAGGAAGAAGTGTGCTTGAGGTACCTTTTGCATCGAATCCGTGTGAGGTGCCAATAAAGGTCACTCCAAACACGGGCGGTTCAAATGGTTTTTCGTTCACGCTTTCCGCGGGTTTGGGGTGCGTGGCCTTCCTATCTTCACAGAGTCTGTCGGTTACGTTGGTTTCGAGCAGGCCACCAAATTGGCCGTCCTTCATGCAATCGTTCATCATGAGTACAAAATATGTGAAGCGCGAAAGAAGAGAGCCAACCTCATAGACTCGGAGCAGGTGATTCCTCTGAACCACACGGAGGTGCACACTCTTGGATTGACCCTCTTCTGCATGGTAGATAGACAGGTTCAGTAAAGCGAAGCACTCGAATAGGATAGACAACCTCACCCTCATATTTGTGATCAAGCTCAGCCTCGCCCTTCTCATCGAAACTCTTGAAGACCGCAAAGTGGTCCAACGGTGGCTGATTGCCGCTACTATCTGTGATCCAAAGAAGTGGGGTGTCAGGTGGCCACTCCCACTGGAAGAGGATAGTGGGAGCCAAATATGTTACCTGTGTAGGCAAGGAAGCTGCGCTCAGCTTTGAAATCAACCTTGTAGCCCTCGGCCTTCTTTGTGTTACTTATCTCTTCATTCTGTGCGCGACACACTTGGTGAGTCGAGCATTGGGCTAACAATTCCGCTTTGGTCGTACCATGAAGAGGTTATGCTCCTCAGGCCCAAATATAGACTCTTGGAAGGAGATCCTAACCCTCTGGAGCTGCGCCTCCGTTCCGATCATAATGACTGAAGCACGTGAGTCATCAGTGAATTCCCCCTGTAAGCTGACAGTGAATGTACAACAAACATGTACCTCTCAAGTCAGGATTCTGAAATGCCTTCTTGATGAAAAAGTTAAAGAAGATTGGGAACTCCACTTCGCTCAAGTTGACGTCTCCAACGAAGAGGCGAGGTGGGAGCACGTATATGTGCGGCGCCGACTTACCCTGCAGCAGTGCATAAGTGTAATGAGCGATAAAGCAATCTATAGTGTCACTCAGTGCGATGAGAAAGAAGCGGGATATGCCTTGCTCATGAATGTCTTGATGGTCTCTGGAGGAATGCCCACTTGCATGTGTCCGAACGAACCGTTATACAAATACACACCTGCGTCGGCAAGTAACAAAGACCCACACGGTAAGCCTCAAGATCATTCCAGTCCTGCAGACATGGCTCCGTGGCAGCACCTCTTTCTTCCGAGTTGACGAAGCGGCCGCTAAGGTAGGGCTTGGACTCTCCGAGTACTTGATAGCCCTAGGGAGAACATGAATCTTGGCGATCAGTCCAATGCTCAACACAATAGTTAAGATACGGTTACCTTGCTCTGATCGAGTTTGTCCAAGAGATACTGCAGCACTGCTTGCAGACGCTCCTCCGAGCCATCATGCAGACCAACAAAGAAGTCGTTCGTGATCTGCACGCATCGGAGAAGCGTGGCGTAGAGCGTCGGCAACGAAGTAATCGACGCAAGCTCAGTCAGCGTCTCTGAGAAGTCCAACAACAGCGCCTCCGCGCCGCCATCCTCCGAAGTCCTGATGCGCAGCGTCACCGGATCCACATGGCGCGCAAAGAGGGATGCCACGCGCTGAACCAGACCATCATCGTTGAGTACGAGGGACATCTTGGACGAGAGCGCAAAGACCTCGACGAAGAACCTTGCCAGCGGACCCGTCGCAGCTGCCGTCACCTCACCTTCCGCCTTACTTCCGGCCGCGCGCGCGGCCGCTGATGACGCCAGCTCGCGCAGGGAGCCCAGCAGTGTTGGCCAGTCCAGCCCGCTGTGATGGTGCGTCAGCAACCGTTCCACCTCCGCCATCACCTGGTCCACACCCAACCTGCACAAGATATTTTTAGCAAGTATTTATATAAGTGGATAAAAATGTAATAAATATATAAATGAAAATGAGATGGGATAGAAGACTAAATTCTATCAAAGAGCTAGATTGCTCGACACTACCATAACAAATTGGGTCTTGTTGAAAATACAAAAAGAAAAAGGGGACAAAACATACTTTGTGGCTTCTTGCATTATTTACAGATTTGATCTCAACAAAAGCCAGGCAACCTGGCCGCGGCGTACACGAAGCGAAGAAAACAAAAGGAAAACTAGAGGGAAAATTGGGAGTTTTCTGCATTTGGTGGTTTTGATTAGGTGTTTTTATTATTGGGTCATTCTTTCAATGCCATGAGATCTTATGATTGCTAATTTTGGTCATGTTCAGTTTAATAAAGTTCACAAATTGTTTATTAATTTATTTAATTATAAAAATAAAATTTTAATATATAATATGTATTATGATAATATAAAGAGTTTTATTAATTTATTATAATTATAAAAATTATGTTCTTTTATTTTTCATATTGTTTTAATAATGTAACAAATATTATTCATTTTTATAAAATTGATGATATATGAAAAGAAAGTTGCAATAAGCATTTTGATACAAAGCACAACAAAATTGAATGGAGTAAAACAGCCTGAAATCTCAATGCAATTCACACCCATGTGGTGACACAGTTTCCAAGCTACCACTTATGGATTGTGTTACCATTCATGAATAACTTCATCCATTATGTTATGATTGCAATTAGTGGCTCCAGGCCACCAATCTCCATTTTTGGATTGCATTGCTCCTTGAAAAATATGAAGTCTCCTTGAAAGCTTATCTTCTGACAAATAGGCATGGGGTAGGTAATGAATAAGCGGAATTAGGAGGATCAGATATGGCCAGTATACTGCCCGGGCAATTGTGGGGGAGGGAAGAGCACACCCAGAGAGGTGGTCACCCAAACCTCCCTCCTTCTTCCACATTAGACGTCCAGTCCTCCACAAAGCACCACAAGGGCCTGGTTCCTTGTCTCCCTCGCCTGCGTGCACTTAGGAAGGGATGAAGGTCAGGAACTGTATGGAGAAGAGTGTTCTGGTTTGGCTGCTGGTGGTAGTGGTGGTTCTCCTCTCCGCACCTGTCAAGGCAGACATGCTGGCTAAGTGGTCGTTCAACTCCCTTACCCTTGGTTCGAGAGTGGATCCCTCTCCTCCCTATGCTGACGTCGGCCAGGGCTTTATGGGAGCCACAGCCAAAGTCATTGCTGGAACCACACTGGGCGCCTATGGTTCAGATGGAGCGGGAAATGCTCTCCTGGCCGACGGCACCCAGTGGTACGATCTTGGTGCTGGGCTCACCATCAACTTCAATTCCACGGGCTACGCCAACCTTGTCTTCGCTGCCGCCATCAAACCTAACATCACCAGGAGCATCACTATCAACTACTGGACTGGAACCGCAAAGAACATCAGTGTGGACACGTCCAACGTGTGGAAGAACTGGACGTATTCCATCACCGACACCCGAATCGAGAACAGGTCAAGCGTCACGGTCCTCCTCGATATGTCTTGCTCTAGCCAGAGTGACACGCAGACCATGGGCTTTGATAATTTTATCATCTATGGCTCGCGACCATCACCCTCCAGCACTCCAAGCCCCAGCTCCGCTCCAAGCACGTCGCCGTCGCGCTCGGCGACTCCATCAGTCACACCACCTGCGTCTCCCACTCGGTCAGTGACTCCTTCTATCTCGGTTTCTCCCTCGCGAACGCCATCAACAACTGCGTCACCTTCCAGCTCATTCTCGCCCACATTCTCGCCAACTGCGTCGCCATCAAGAACGCCCTCTCCTTCTCGATCGCCATCGCCCACTCCTGGACTGATCAGATGCAATCTTCCTCCAGCCAACCTGTTGTCTCCGGCTGAGGTCGCAGCTCTCAACTCATTCAAGCAGAGCCTCTTCCTCGGCCTCCGCTCCTCCTGGCCCTCCGCCGCCAACTCGCTGAAACTGATGGCAGGCTCGACCTTGTGCGATGTGGTCGCCAACAACATCTCCATCGACACCAACCAAGCACAGAGACAGGGTCAGGCCATGGCACCAGCGACAGTGAGGAGCAACTATCCAGTGAGCTCAGTGGCTTGTCCAGTGGTCAAGTCCTATTGGGAGCTCTTCTTCGGGCCAGGAACCAGTGATGATGCACTCAAGGCATGGCGCACCAACAACGCCACCGTTCTCAATACTGCCACGCACTGGGAGATGGCAATTCGCTTGCCGCAGGGCGCCAAGGCAGGTGCAGGAGCGCCTTACTATCACCTGGCCTTGTTTGTCAACATCATCGACGATGTGCAGCATTGTCCACCACCATGATGATGATGAGTCACCATGAGTGGTTGGTCTTCCAGAAGAGTAAATCGTTGATAACCATAGGACCTCTTTGGTGTTGACATAAGGTTCAACGAGGCCTTCGTTGTGCTGATTGCCATGATGTGGAAGGACAAGAGATCAGTACTACCCTAGCCATCCCAGCCAATTCTTGATACTGTGCCCCTCACGGCTGCTCTAAGAGCAGACGAGGGATGTGAGATATCAACTTTGTTGGCAAAGCCAGTGAAGTGATTTGGCACCAGCACTTCGTATGTGGTGCCGTGAATGTCTGTGTTCTCCCACCTGAGTACGTGAGGGCGATAGATCTCGCGTTGTTATCATAGGATCGCTGTTTACCTACCAAGACTGCGTTGTCTTCATCATCGATGCCCCCAACACTGGTGATGCCATTCCACTTGCAGTTCCGCCGTCTGGACAAGCGCATCACCGTTGGTGCAGAGAACCCAGACCGTTCCGACGACAACGTGATAGGGGATCGTCTTTAAAGCTCGGCGCGGCATCCAATCCATCTTAGATAGCCTCGGTTCAGAGGGATTCAACATCACCAGAGTAACCTTCACTCTCGTCACTACCAAAGCGGTGGCGCCTCCGGCCGTGGCGTGCCTGAGCGGAGGTTTTGGGGCTGGCGATAGGCTGAGTTCCGCGCTTTCGGCCAGGATGCACCCTCCCTCTGTTCGGCCCAGTGCTTCTGGGGAAGTGACCTTGTTGTGCAAGTTACCGTTTGCGGCGTACTTTGCTCGGAGTTGAAGCCTACACTTCCAAGACCTGAGGTCGGTTGGACAATTGGGCCTGCAACGTACATCCTCCTGCTGCCCCTTTCACCTCAGCTCTGACCCATCAGCCCAGAAAGCCTAACCGTGCAAAACGTTTTGCAGTTTAAACGCTCATACAGTGAGGTGGAATGTCGATCAGGGTCATGCTGGACACCACCATATCTCCCGGCATGCCGCGGCCATCGGCGGTGGGTGCTGCTGTTGTGGGGTTCCTCGTCGGCATTGTGTGGCTGATCAGAAGGCATCACAAGAGGCGTCAACAAGAAAGAGCCGTGCAATACGTGCCTCTCACCCCTTTGGCGACAAGCGACAGCGCTGTTGTCAGCGACGATCTGGTTGAGTCACCACGGATTCCACCACAGCAAATAGCTGTTCAGGCCCCCACCTGATGTGAGAGGTGACACCTGTTTGCTTTTGGTATTCAAAGTAAGATACATACTGGCTTGGAATGAAATTGGATCTTCTTACCCCAGCATGCTGGGGGTAAGGAATTCTGCAATCTTGGGTGCATAGGTGCGGTGAGGACAGAGAGAGCTTTGGTGTTGGGAGAACTGGGTGGAGTTTCACCCTTGCGCTTGTCCTGGTGTTCTTCCATCTTTGCTCTCCTCATCGTCGATAAGTGCAGCCTTGCCCTTTCTTTAACTCGTATGGATGGGAAGAGTCGGGCAGAGCAAGTTGTAACTCCGAAATACAGTGCGAGTGTGGTCTGCCTGGTCTGCAGGGACCCTGAACAGTGAAGCTTCCTGCCCCGTTCTCGTTCCTCCTCTTCTCGACAGAAGGTAGGTTCTTCTCGGCCTGTGCTTCTAACTCCGACCTTCTCGAAAGGAATTCAATGGGTGATTCGTGAACTGCTTTTTCCCATTGGAGGAGGAGCAGTGAAAGGCAGGCAATGTTCACCAGCCTTTTCGTTGCACTGTGGCACCGTCTCTGCCGGATGAGGGAGGGAACAAAAGGGCATGCTGCATTTTCCATTCATCATCGCCAGCCATCAGGCCTTGTTCTTTGCAAGAACCACGCACGATGCAAAGCCTGGGCGCTATATTCTTCACCCTCTCTTTGCTTCTGTCGCCGCTCACCAGCGACTCAAACACCACCACCACCACCACGACCGACTCTGGAAGTGCCAACAATGCGACCTACACCTTGAGTACGCGTAGTTCACCCTGAGTTGTGTCCTTCACTTGGATCCACATTTCTGGATCATGATTCCTTCACTCACTCTTCGGGCAGGGATGACCCAGAATGAAGACGAGCACGCCATGACAGTGAGACAGTCCAACTCTATATGCGGCATCATGTACCCGGATCTACACAGCAAGGACTTCTGTGAGTGCGTCGTTGGTCGCTCGGACAACTTTGTCTGCAATGTACTGTCCATCACTTTCGGGAGAAGCTCTAGATGGGCTCAAAGTTGACGTGGTTCCTTCTTCAGTACGACTGTTCGTGTGACTCCTTTGGACTCTGCATCTCAAGTTCCTGCTGTACGCGACTCGTGTGTCCTGTTTGTTTTAACTCCTACTGAGAATCTCCGTATCTCTGCAGCACTCACGGTGCCGATGATACTGATCATTGTGGGCTGTGGCGGCGGTGGCTGCTTATGCTTCACCGCTATGTCCATTCTCTTGGGGCGAGCCATACGTCGACGCCGGGCGCAGCGTGGCTACCACACGGTCAACAGGCCTGCTGTGATTAGTCAGCACCACCACCATCACCAGGCTGGGGTCTACCAGCCGCCGCCTCCTGTCTACACCGTGACCTCGTCCTACGAACAACAGGCACCGTTGCCAAAGCAGCAACAGTATCACGCCGACTTCAACATCCAGCAACAGCTCCCGCCAGTGAAGGAAGTTGCTTAGATGGTTAGGGTCTCGTCCTTCCGTTGTATTCCCTCTCCTTTTAACTCCTGTTGCTGTGGCGGTAATGTTTTCCCGCCATTCCTCACATTCTTCGCTGGTACGAAAAGGAATTTGAAAAATTCAAATGGTTCGCTATTTTGACTTTTATCCAGAGATTTGAAAATTAGAAAATATGCAGAATTTTCGCTATGGCTATTGGCGTAATGTTACATACAATCAGGTTTTTAGCACCGATATTGTAGACAAGAACAACGATTCGCACCATGGAGACAAGCGAGCAGCAGTCATCATCGTCCTCTTTGCGGTTGGGTCTGGCCGGTCGGGTCCAGGCTGCAGGCATTCCCACGCAGCGTTCTCTCCACGATGACGCTCTGCCTTCCCTACTCTCGTCAAGTTTACAGCGATGCGCACGTCAGTCTGCTCTAACCCTCGTTTACTCAGATTGTATGCCACTGGGAACCGAGTCCCTTGTTCCCAGCTCAGGTTAATGCTGCTGATGCGCCTGGAGGAAGAGTGTGAAGTCGAGCCAAAATATCAAGAGGAGCTGATCCTTAGACTTCAAGCCGAGGATACCATTTTTCAGTGAAGACACTTGGAACCGCCATTACCTTCTCCAGAGAGACACAGACAGTCATGTTCCCAACTGCCTGGCTGAAGCCTGCAATTGGAATGAAGTTTATATTAAACGAGAAACAGCCAGGGCCCTGTTGATCGCCGCTGATCATTCTATGTGTCACACTCTGGCGAAATCCATGGGAGACCACGACCCGAATCTGTTGCGAAGGCCACGAACTTAATTACTCTGGGCTTCGTGTGGCTGCTGCGAAAGAGCAAGAGACGCTAACAGGACGAAACCGTACTGTGCGTGACACCAACCTGCTGATAGGAAGCAAGCTGGTAGGACTCAATGATGATGGCAAAAAGCAATGGATATGTATGTTTAACTCCTATTTCAATTGCCGTGTTTAGAGAGGAATAGGGGGATCCAATTGACATAACCCATAGTGTGCTTCGCTCTGGCGTAGTCACCATGGCAAACTCAAGTCTGGGGAGGTCAAGATGGAGAGCTTGAGTTGGCTGTGTTGAGTTATCATATCTTGGTCACAAGCAGCATTAACACCAGTAAGTGCAATAATGAGGCATAGGAAACGCCACTACCACAGGGAATGGAAGGACTGATGGAGAAAATTGATCTGGCCTTGTTCATCAACACGAGAAGCAACCAAACTTGAAAGACAGGGTGCTGTGGAGATGCAAGCAGATCCTGTATTCCCTACGTAAGTTAGTAGAGAGCAGCACGCTTGTAGCCGTAACCTTCGTCATGACCTGCGGGCTCCGGTTCGCCTGTGACAAAATGGAGGGGTTAACAAAGTGGGAACAACTAACTGTGATGTGTCCTCAGTGTAAGTACCAATAGTCTCGTGATGAGTCGGCTTCTTTGCGAGCGCGTAAGAGAGAAAGGTCTCAAGAGCCTGAGATTGGACCAAACCAACAGAAATGAAGCCAGTCTTCAGCCTTTCTATCACTCAAACCACGACTATAATCATACCACAATGAAGATGACCAGGTAGGCGGCGAAACGGAAGGCCGTTTGAAGTTGGAAGCAAAAGGGCGTCTCGCTCAAAGCGTCCAGACCATAGAAGCTGAGTGGTGTAAGTCAATGATGAGTGGGCAACCGAGCCAGCTTACATCATTCTCAGTTCCTTGAAGGATGGCGAGAAATGTACTTCAAGCAAGAACCTGGCGTTGAGAACTGAGATCCGCCAGACCCATCAAACCAGAAGTAGAGGGAGTAGCCAGACGAGAACCACTGGAGCCGTCCGATCAGGGACAGCATGTTGAACACACCAACGAAGCAGTTCTGTAGGCCATGAAGATCATCATCATGCACATCATCATCACCATCATCAGCATTCGAATTCATACCACAAGGAGCACATCCGGGCTACGCGACAGGCCGGCGTAGAAGCTGAACACGCCTGTGAGACCCAGCTGAACGCCCCAGGACCACACGAAGCTGATGAGGAAGGCCGCACCCAGCACCTGCATTCATGAGCATTTCCGTTCATCAACCTTTGAAACCTCTCTCCTGTTCGTCATCCGTCTCTTGAAGAAGAACAGAACGTACACACTGGGAGAAGGCCGCCAGGAGGAGCAAGGCACGCACGAGACCCGAAAGACGCTGTCCAAGTATCACCAACAAAAATTTAGTTGCACTAAAAATAAATACAATAAATGAGATGATAAGTTAAAAAAATAGAAAAATAAGCAAGAAATAATCATTCGATTAGCCTAGATTCCGTTGTCTTAAAGAACGAAAGCGAAGACAACTCAAACGGAGAGAACAAGGGAGGGGACGGTGTACATGTCCGCGCCAGTGGACGAGGATGATGACAAAGAACAAGAACACGTAAGATCCGGCGCCCACGACGGGGATGACCCCCTTGTGGAAGTTCGTCACCATGTCGGTGAAGTTATCCATCTTCTTCTTGTTGAGGTCGTGAAACAATGTTGACGAACAGAAATGAATTTGATTTAGTTCTACACCCGTAAGATGAAGATGAAGCGAGTCAAGGCAAATAAAACGGAGCTGAGATTTTCTTCTCTTTTTGGGTTTCGTGCTGGGATTTGTCGTTTGCCTATCCTCGGCCCAGGCCGTTCACAGAAGGCAGAGGAGCAGGAGCGGGAGGAATACGATGGTCAAAACGATGGCGGTTTGGTTCTGCAGCCACTGGTGATAATCAGTAAGTAGGACATCAATGTTGATTCTCTAAAGAAGTAGTTGTCGTGGCAGGAACGAGAACATCATGAAAGAGATAAGAGGGTTCTTCTGGTTTTGATCAAGAGAAGCTGATGACCATAAAATAGGGCATCAATGTATTGATGACGTTTTCTGAAGCTGCTGGTGATGGTCATCAAGTCGGGTATCAATGTATTGCCAGAAGTGGAGTCATGACAGGAATGAGAACGTCATGAAAGGTACAACAAGGGGGTAGAGAATTCCTTGGAATCAAAACAATAAGAAGGCCTCATCAGCTCAATAAATCAGTAGAGCGGCTTCGGTTGGAAGGTCACTCCGCCAGTGTGGTTGACGCTCACTTCCTCGTAGCTGGGATCACCTACACATACGCCACACACAGGGCAGGATGAGATGCAATCCTGCCATCACAGTCCAACGGATTGAAACGTACGAAGCACAGCCTTTGGAGCCTTAGCAAGGGCATAGGAGAGGAACGTGTGCATGGCCTGCAATGAGGTGCCAAGAAGTTTTCACATGCATCAGTAATTAGTCTTCTTTATGAGAGTAGAGAGGAGGACAAAGGCAGCAACTTACCGAGAGGAAAATCAGGAAGTAAGAGTACGCACGCAAGGCCGAGACGTACTGATTGCACAGAGGATTCTCATCCTCCATGGTGAAGTTGAACCAGCTGAATGCATCACACAGAATTAGTAATGGAATAAGAAATGAGGAAGAGCACGCACGCGTTACAAGTCTGGATTGGGTTCACCCCGCCCATGAAATCAAAAGCGTAATAAAGTGGTAGCTGGTAGTTGAACATGTACAACAGGCCATTCAGCGCCATCAGGGCGAACAAGTTCACAAAGGCGTTCTGCATCCACAAACATTCATCAGCAAAGATCATCTGAATTCGACACTCGGCACAATATTGAAGTTGAAGAAGAAGACATTCTTGGTCTTCAGATGGACAGAATGAATGTGGATTCTGCGCACCACTTTGAGCACGTGTGAGGTGAAGCTGAGGCCAGCGTAGAAGCTGAACAGGCCCGTGAGACCCAACATCACACCCCAGTCCCAGTTGGGGTTGATGAGGAAGGCCACTGAAGTCACCACCTGCACGAGTGAGCCCGCCACCAACAGCCACCGGCCTGCACTCAACAGTCTCTGTTCATTTTCCACACATAGGAGTTAATTCGCTTAGAGAAAATAACAATTTAATTTCTTTCTTTTTGATTTAATAAAAGATTGTTTAAAAAAGATTTCATAAACTTTTGATACATAAAAATTATAAAATTATATTTAATCATTGAAATCATAATGAGCAAAAGTTTAACTATCTGTTAAATAAAATTAATGAATTGATTGATTTGTGTGAATTGGAATTAGATTGGGGGACAAGTCGTACGTGGCCCTTGAAGTGGATGAGGATGGCGAAGAGGATGAGGAAACCCAAGCCCGCCGTTCCAACGATGGGGATCAGGTAGCGGTGGTACTTATTCGCGAGGTCCAGGAAATCAGACACAGTATCACTCATCTTCTTCTTCTCCCTTTGGTTGAGGTAAGGCGGCTTGCAATCACTTTCCGGAGCCAAAGTGACCCTAACCAAGCTTGTTTCGCGCGAATAGGACATAAACTTTGCAGTTTGGCTCGCTGAAAAAGCCGCTGGCGTAATTCCTCCACCTCTTCCCTTCCCGCGGGTGACCCACGGTCGCTGATGGAAGAGGAACGTCATCTTTGACGCGTTTGATGTTCTATCCGTCCGGTCCTGTGGTGAGAAGGGCCTGCACGTGAAGTGTGGATCGATTGTAGAACATCATCGTGTGATCACTGTAAGAGCACACTCTCATGTACAGCGCTGCGTACATTCTGTCCACCTGGCCTTCAAAAGCAAGTAGCCTCGTGTAAAGTCTAATCGCTGGGTATGCAGCGCTTGTTATCCTGCCCAGTGGTAATGTACGAACGCACGAGTTGGAGACTGGATATAAATATGGGTAGCAGATACATGGCGCCACGGCACACACACGGTGCTGAGGAAGATCTTGCAGGCTGCGTTTCTCGGTCCAGTGCTAGATGTTCCTGCCACATGTTGACATACGCCTTGCGCTTGATGTTGTATTTGAGAGTTTCGAGTCCATCTGCTTGTGGCTGATTCTTGCCCTTAAGGCCTTGGTTCTGACAATGACGATCTTCATCAGTAACGAGTCGGCTTTTCATACCTTCTAAAAGGTAACGAACTACCCTGTCGTTGAGGAATAACGGCTCACACTCGGAATCACCTCGGGAAGCGTGCGGAAGCGAATGGTACATCCCGTTGTTCGTTGGCGGTCGTGCAGGTGCACCATCTGCAGTATGTTAAGCTGGGCACTTAAGTTAAGCAACGTGAGCAGAGGAACATACACAGACGCGTAATCCTCCACCACATATCGTCGTCTTCAGCTCTATGAAGGGATGATCAGCAAGTCGTGCTTCATCGAGAGGAGGACAATGGAGGCACGCACGTACCCCCATCCATAAAAGTTGTTGGAGAAGCCGTGGAGCTTTTCATAGGCGCCCTTGTGAAACATTAGGCCTGTTCCAGCATAGGCGTCGTATGGTCTGTAAGCCGCATATTATCAATCAAGCAGATATTACCACGGTAGGTAAGCAAGGGCGAAGAGTACAGTTTCCATCCCTGCTTCTCAACCGCAACTCCGAGATGCGTCACGAGTGCGGAAGGATAGTGCATCGAAGGATGATACCACTGGTCAACCTGAAAGAGAACGTTCAGAAGAGACATCAAGTAAGAAGAGTACGAGTCCGAGTACGTCGAGTTATAGAAGATGATAGGGAGGGAATCCACATCGATCATCACTACATAGTCCAGCTGATCCTTGAACTCTTTGAACGCTGCCCTTGATCTTGGCCTTGATCTCTTCGATGAGTCCACGTAGTTCGTCCATTTCCTTCTTCCTCTGCTCGTCCTTCCGCATGAACATGCTTCTCAACTCGGTTATGCGCTTCTGCTCCGTCTGCAAGAGGTTCATCAGCTCCTCTTCCTGCTGCTGCTGCGAAGACCAAGTGGTGATGGTGTCGAATTCGACCAACAGAAACACGAGGCCGATCAGTAGTGTGAGGACTGCCGCTACCAGCCTGGTGGACAGGGGCGCGCAGTAGAGCACTGTCATGATTCCTCCTCCGAGCAGCTCTTCCTTCGTTTCTTGTTTCGTTTGTTCATTGCATCCGTTTGTGCACTAAAGGTTGCGTACGTTGCCGAGTGAGGTCTGCCAGCCCCGCACTATCTCACCTTCACATACACTTCACAGACACACAACACCCGCAGCAGAAGGCCATACACGTTGAAAGAGAGGAGGTACGCATGAATGTGAATGAAACGTCGATCGATTGTAAAACATCACCGTGTGATGCGTGAGAGAGCGCACTCTCATCGTACACAACGCTGGGTGCATTCTGTCCACCTGGCCTGCATCTCCTTAGGGCTTCCATAACTTTGCCTCTCTTTCCTCTTCGTGAAGATGCAAGTCCAATTCCTTCGTCATCATCGTCCTTCGAGTTCTCCACCGTTGACTCCCCATCCTCCTCTGCGCTTCGTCCATTCCGGTGCGTGTGTGCAGATCGCACCACTCATCCGCCACCATCCAAACCTCCTCCATCCCTTGACTTGAGCGCAGCCCCTTATGTGGCTGGCCACACCTTAACGGTGCTGTCAACTCCTCCGGTGGCGAGGAGTGGATATCTCTTGTTCCAATCAGCGCAAGAAACGAAGTGCGGATGCGCCTGCAAAGCAACGCGTCTCAGACTACTGTTGGAATGGGCTACTGGAATTAAAAATAAGTACCTCGTGTATAGTCTTGATACATCTTCTCTGTAAAAGGTCCCATATCATGATGGACTTATCGTCGGAGACTGAGATGAGGAACTTGCCGTTGGGATGGAACAGCACCGCGCGCACCCAGTTGTCATGCCCCGTCTAGTATCACAGAGCGCAGTTAGCACCCAAACATAAGTGCAGAAGCGGATAACTGCATTACCAGAGTCATGACTTCTTGCTGTGTTTGTGTGTCCCAGATCTTAATCGTTTTGTCTCTGGAACCAGAGGCAATGTACGCGCCCGCACCACCTCCTTTGGTACCCGCTTTGCTTCGTGTCCGAGTGTTACGTGTTCTGTGATTGCCATTGGAGTCCTATTGAGGAAGAAAGAGTCTTAGACTAAGAACCCAATATTCAGTGTGGTAAATTCAGATAAATAACTAATGGTCTCAGGAGTGTTGATGTGAGCTCATTCAAGCAGTCGTATTGCAGTTAAATTATAATGCATCATAGGCTAGAGGAAGAAGAGGCATTGTAAAGATGAGATATGGGTAACGTACGGCTTCATTTTCTTGAGTTAGCGATGGTGTGGTGGCAGGTGAAAGAGCTATGCTTTCTATCACGTGATCGTGTCCCCTGTATACACCAGTGCATTCGGCCTTGGCTAAGTCCCAGGTTCGGATGGTCTGCGGCAGTCCCTTTGAATGAGTGATAACAGTCGGAGCTACAGTGCGGAAATACGATTTACCTGATCGTAGGAAGCGGTGACGATCATCGCGCCGTCCTCGCTTGTAACAACACGCTTCACCCATTCCTCGTGTTGGAGAGTCTTTACACAATAGCCTGTGGACACCTCCCACACCTTGACCGTCTTGTCTCGTGAGGCAGATATGATATGGTCTCCTGTCGGAGAGAACACCACCGCCGATACATTGTGATCATGCCCCTGAAACCGAATATTAGCACGTGTGTTCGTACGAACAACACAACCAGAACGTAAATACCTGTAACGTCTTGATGCATTTGAAGCTTTGAAGATCCCAAAGCTTCACAGAGAGATCAGCCGAGCAAGAAGCTATGTAGTGGTAACGTTAGCGAGAACAAACATGAGCATGTCATAATGAGCTGAAGGTACCTAAAAATTTGCCCGCCTGATCAAAAGCAATATCCTGAACGGCTAATGTGTGTCCCTTGAGTGTACGCTCAAACTCACCCGTTTCGTAATCCCACAACATTATGGTAGCATCCTCCGAGGCTGATGCGAGGAGATTGAACACTGGATGGAACCTGTGTGCAAAGAGAGCAACCAGCCCACCCACCATCGACTTGTTAGAATCATCACTACGGCACGCAAAGAGAACGATCAAAGTATTAAGAGGCTTACCGCACGGCATTGATATTGTTGCGGTGGCCAGACAACGTATATTTACAAGGCGGCCGTGGGATGTTCTCCCCGTTCTGCTTCTTTGCTGCACCTCCGCCACCCTTGTCCACTTCCTCTTGTAGCTGAGCCACCTTATTCTCGAGTTCCATTATCTGTACCAGTAGCGAGTGCGTCAGTGGTGTTCTATCCTCACTCCTTCTTTCACCTCCCAAAGAGAGCTTCCTTCTTCTTCTTCTTCTTCCACACACACGCATACACACAGAAGCTCTGGGGAGCGTGACAACAAAGATGACCAGCTGATGATCTTCAAAAGATCGCAGCAAACTTCTTCGACCGTAATCCATCATATGGGTCCTTCCATCCACGTCCTCGTAATCTCAACTCGCGTGTGGGTGTGCGTGTGCGCGCGAGGATGTGACGCTTGTGGGGTACCTTCTTCTGCAACCGTAGGACCGAGGTCCATTTCTTCTCCAGCAGGCCAGCCGATTTCGGGTCCGGGTCGATGAAGCCCTCCTCTTGAAAGGTATCCGCCGTCTTCGCAAAGCCTGCTGATCGAAGATACTCCAGCACGGCCTTGTTCCTAATTTTAATTAATATTATTAGATGAGTAATAGATCATCAATCAGCACATATGTATATGTCCTTGATGGCAGATTTCGTGTAGCGCAGGCAATTCATTGATAAAGATGCGAAAATGTGAATGTTGCACTACATCAATCACACCCAGATACCATGGCATTTTTTTAAAAAAAATGTAAATTAAAAAATAACAAATATTTTAATGCATGTGAATGAAAACAAACATTATTTAAATGTTGTTTCTTTCAAAAAAGGAAGCATGTGGAAATCGAATAAGTACGTACAGGGCCTCTTTTTGCTTGTTGGTCATCTCCATCTTGTAGGCGATGGGGTTGGGTAGGGAAGGGATTAATTATTTAAATCCGTATCACTTGAGCGATTGATCGGGCCGCCTCAAGCTTAGTAATAGAAGATAGAGGGGAAGAGGGAAAAGAGGAAGCGTCTTCTTCGATCCAAGAAGAGAGCCACTCTCTAAGCTCTGCTTTTCCTCTTCGCAAAAAATAAAATAACAAATTGTAATGATTTTTCGAAACAATTAATTAATCGAATTAGTCCGGGATTAGCCGTTGCTCTTTCCCGCGGGGTTGAGTTCCGTGTCACCCGCGATGCCACGATTTTGTCCGCATTGCAGAGGACAGGAATTTGAAGCTCGACATAACTGTAGTTGTTGCGAAATTTCACAGAGAGAAGCAATAATTGATAATTGCAGGTTTTTCGCCATGTAGCAGCATCTGATCGTGTGTAACCAACAATCGGTGAGTAGAGTCAACAAAAATAATAAAAATGGTACAAAGGGGAAGATAGGAAGAAGAGTGAGTGAGAAGAATTGACTTGCTCAGCAAGGACAAGTAGGGTAAAATGAGCCTTGTAGTGCAGGTTGCCATTCCGATAGGTCATCCATCAGGCCAAGAAAAAGCCGAGATGGATGTCACCTGAATAATAATTATTGTGTGCAACCTAGGCCTGTTTGTTCCTTGTAGCACCTGGCCAGTCAAGCATCATCCTACACACAACACACCTCCTGGTGGTGGCGCTACACGCGTGTAGCGGTACACAGGTGTGGGTTTGAGAGGTGCAGCAGCAAACACACCTACACATAGAAGTGTAGCCATGGAGGAATGGCGCCCTTCTACCGACAAGACCGTCTCCAAACTCCTCCTGCTGGGCGACTCGGGTGTGGGCAAGGTGCGCACCATGACCACAACCACTACTAACATATGTTCATTTGTGGTCACATTAATTTTAAAAATTCATCAATTTGATTATTTTTCATTTCAAGCATCCCGGCAATTAACATGCCTTTAATCTGGTTTTTCTCGTGTTCCCCAGACCAGCATGGCTATCCAGCTCGTCCATAACGCCTTCCTTGCTCTGGAGTCGCCGGACGGCAAATACGAGTCAGTTCCCTCTTCTCTTTTTATGCCATTTTTATTTATTTTCCTATTTATTCATTTACATAAATAAATTAATAATTATAAATATCATATGAGAATTATTTGTGGAATATTATTGCGAGGATGGAATTATGTGGATGAAGTGTTATGGCATTGTCTCTGATCATTCCTCTGCCTTTGCCAGTTACCACTGCGTCGTTGATGGGCAGTACCGCGTGGTATACCTCTTCGACAATGTCGAGTCGGAGGACTGGGGATGGAGCGACCAGATCATCCGTGCGCTGCGCCTCTTGCTGGCCCAACTCATCCAGCTGATCTGGATCTTTTTGGTTGGCGCGTTATCCGATGAGTGCCACTCTGACGGTCTTGTTCGTGTGGTATGCAGGAGAATGCACGGCCTATTTGCTAGTCTATTCCATTACCTCACGGGCATCCTTTGATGCCATTCCATCGTGGATGGAGCGAGTGGTTCGCGTCAAGGTAGTTCTGCCTCACCACGACGACGTGTGGACGTTTGTGCTCTGCTAACTCTCATGTTTTCCAGGGACAGCCGACAGGTCCGGTTATCATTGTTGGGGTAGGTATCCTGCTTAGGTAGAGTGACGTGCACAACTGACCATCGTTATTTGCAGAATAAAGCGGACAGGGAGGACCTGCGTGAAGGTAATTGTTTGCCTGAGGCCGCATTTGTATTTCAATTTATTCAGTAATCTCTATTCAGTGTCTTACTCTGAAGCTGATCTACTCGCGCAAACCTACGAGGCTCATTTCTTCGAAACCTCGGCTCGGACACGGGTTCGTTGTCAGTTGCTTTGGTGCTGGCTTGCACCAATATGGTGATTGATCCTCTTATCAACAACTTTTTTTGCAGTACAATCTGGAGCAGGTTGTACTGTCGGCAACATCACAAGATCAGCCGGAAATGCGGCAGCAATGGGAACAAAAGAAGGCTTCACGTGCTAAACTCAAGAACAAGAAGATACCCAATATTCCGCCCATGTCGCCAGTGTGTATCCACTTTTAGCTTCCCCAATCATGTCTCTAATGTTGGACTACTCTAGGTGGCCTCCACATACAGCCCAGATTTCGGATCGCTTGTTGGTGATGTACGGTATAGCGACATCGAATTTCAGTTGGGAGAAGAAATCATCCATGGTCACTCGGTGATACTCACCGCCCATTGTCCTCGATTTATGCGGGTATCCTCTACCGATTGTTGCATTGTTATGCGTGTTTCAAATCTTTGTTCTTCACATAATGCAGTCATTCATCAAAGGTGGATATACGAGGAAGGCCATTCACGGTGTGGATGAGGAAACGTTCAGATGTTTACTCGAGTGGATCTATGGAAGCATGTTTCCAAGGCCCGATGGTACAATCACTAGTGTCAACCAATCATTGTCACCTAAGTAACCTTCCTTTCCAGACATTCGCTTGCACATCCGGCTGTATAACGCAGCTGTCCAGTTTGGTGTCAATAGCCTTGCGACACTCGGCAAAGCCTTCTTACAAGCACAAGGTAACCTTCAGAAACACTACTAACTATTGGAATCTCTTTTAACATAGATTGGCTGTGTAACACAGACTACCACAAGGTTCATCAGCAGTGTCGATCCAAAGGCTCTTTAGGAATGTTCTTTAATTCAAAAGTTTTTAGGTACCCAAGCTAAGCTTTTCTTGGCGTACGAAATACCTTGCTCACGAATAGATCGCACAGTGACATATCGATTATAGTTGATGGCAAAGAGATTCGTGCCCATAAGGCTGTACTCGCAGCCCGCAGCGCACAGTGGAAAGACATTCTTGCCGACTATGATGAGCGTCAGGCCGATTCCGGTGTATGGGACTCCAGCGATATGGGAGAACTGGGAGTAAGCGGATATGGCCGTTCCTTGGTCCTTGTTGAAGATAGGTTTGATCACCTGGCCCTACAGAGTTATGAATGTGTGCTGATAAAGCTCTACAATCCAGTGCCTCCAAGAAAGCTGATGAGCCTGCGGTTCAACCAGCTATCCTATTCATATCCATTGTACATTCGCCGTGTCTGATGGCTTCTGAGATCTTCCCCAACACGGGCATGACCCGATCCGTCTCATCGCCCGCCTTGTCTCCGCATAATGCCGATAACAGCTACAGCTTAGGCTCCAAAGAAGAGCCGAAAAAGAAGAGTAAGAAGAAGGACAAGAAAGATAGCGACCTTCAACTCTATGATCTCTACTACAATATGATTTCATATCTTTACACGGATCAAGCTGACATTACGCCGGCCAACGCACTCGAATTATTTCTGCTGTCTCTGGACTACGAACTTACTCATCTTGCGTACTTGGCCGCACAGGTGCTTACTCTCCAGCTCCGTTATGATTTCTTTTTGCTCGTCAACTCATTGTTCCGCGACGTGCAGGTCATTTTTGACTCACTGACGGTCCAGAATGTAGTCGACATCTACGACAAGATTATTAGCATACGGCAGGCATCCAGCGTACTGACTGAACTGAAGAAAAAGATCGAGCTCTGGATCAGCTTTCGATTCAAAGCAGTAGCCAAGACGAAGGTAACTCTCGCTTGTACCAAGCTTGGCGGGCATGTTCACTTACCTATAAGTGCTATTTGGATGTTTTGGCACCTAGGCGTTTAAGAAGTTCAGAGTTCGCCATCCTTTGGCCAAGGCTGAGCTCAAGCGCAACCAAAAAGTTGGCTTCTCATGTACTAATTCTCTTGAATAGTTGATGCTTTTGGTGGTTGCTTGCTAAATGGTGTGGTACATTTTTCTTAATGGAACATAGCAACGGTCAAGTCATTGGAATCTTCCTATGAGGCACCAGCGAGTATCCCAGCAGGGACAAATCCTCTCCGCAAGAGCGGCGGTAGTGCTGATAAGCGAGGCCGCACCCAACGGATTCTTAACTCCTCTATGCCAGTCCCAACTCGTTCTCCCTTCTTCACATCGCCTAGAGCTGCTACTCCTTCAGTTGACTCAGACGATGTACGTATTACTTTGGATTGACCTGATGACTCAACCTAATTGCCTCTCCCACCTCAGGAACTTTTTGATCTTTATGAAACTTACCAAGACTATAAGTTTGCAAAGAATATGCAAGAGGTATCTCGTTTGCGTGATTGTGTTGATTCGGTTTATATGTTGAAAATAGCTACATCGTGCAGGCGCGCTTACCGGTACTGGATCAGCGAAGGAAATGGAGGAAGCACATCACGGATTATGTCACTTCTATGAATGCGTCAGGGGAAAACGTGCGCAAAACCTAACCTTTTTTCATACGGATCATTGTTTAACTTGTAAGCTCATCTCCTATCCTACAGATGGGGACCCTGAACCTAGCTCATGGTTATCCGCGTAAAGTGATGTTCGTTCCGGATGAGATCCAAGAGATCGCAGCTACCATCCAGAAACTGAAACTGGATGATAACCTTATCACAAACAATATGATTACTCTTCACGATAGGTATGGGAGGGAGCAGGAGAGGATTGAGCCACTCTCCTTTGAAGGTACATTCCTTTTCTATAGAACCTCTGCGCTAGGTGCGAGGGAGGCGTGGGCTGATCTCCTCCTGTAGGCATGCGATCCCTCAAGGCACTTGTTAATCTCTCTTTATGCCATAACAATCTTCACACGGTTCCTCGCTCTATTTGTCACGTACGTTCTATTCTCTATTAACCAGGTTTTTCATATCGTTAATGATTTTGTCTGCATGCAGCTTCGCTCGTTGACCAGCCTCAATCTCTCTCTGTGTAACCTCACTGCTCTACCTCCGTACATTTGCTATCTTCACGCTCTGCAACGACTTACTCTCTTCGGCAACAAGCTTACAAAGTACGCAAGTCAGATTCTTAGCAGTGCAATGGCTGTAGCGTGCCAAGTAGCAAATGCTTTTTTTTTCTATGTTTCATAGGCTTCCCGCCTCGCTGTGCCTGATGAGGAACCTGCTGAAACTTGATCTGTCATCGAATGATCTCAGTGACCAGAGTACCCAGCCGGGCTACTTCCCCTATTCGTTAACGTCACTCAACTTGGCCAACAACCAATGGACTTCGTTCCCCATGGGCATCGTCATCAAGGGTACCTTTACCTTCATAGCACAAGTAATTGAATCTAACTCGTTTTGCACACAGCGGAGAAAGAGGAAATGCGAAAACGTTCGAATGAGGATAAAGCGGACTTGCGAAGCTCAGCTGAGTTCTTTCGCTTCTTATCTGCTGGAGGTGACATTCACCTGCAGCGTGTGCTCTCCAGCAGTGATGATTCAGGTACACGGTAACTTAACACATCTCAAACGTAGCACTCTGATAGAATTACTTGGTCGCTTTAGAAGTCGACAGTGAAGGGCCCTTCGAGGGTGTTCCCATTTTGCGTAGAAAAGCATCTCAGGAAGCAGCCAGAAATGGACGAAGTGGCACGAATGATCTGTACCTCTCCTTGGGTAAGGGTGCCGACAAGTTCATTCGTGAGCAGAAAGTGCAACGAGAACTGCTTCAATTTGTAAAGGATGCAATCAAACGGTACAAGCACCACTCTTCTCTTTAGCCCTCCATTCTGATACACAGCGCACGGCGAGTACAGGGAAAAGTCAGTAATCGAGAAGTTGAAACGAAAAGTGAGTGATGCGGCCGAGCAAGAGCAAGAGGAGAACGAGGACAAAGTATTTCAGCGTTTGCTCAAGGTGGAGAGTGGGAATCTGGATATCGAAGTGCGACCGCTGGAGAACCTTGTGCAGCTTAATCTTGATGGGTACCTCTTCCATTTGTGGATCGTTGACTGCTACTGAACTCACATTCCCCTTAGGAATAACATTTCATCACTACCGGAGGAGCTTCATCAGCTTTCGTCCTTGCGCTGTCTACGGCTCTGCGAAAATGGCTCTCTTCGACATTTACCCAACTGTAAGCCGTATATCCTTCACATATCACTTTGCGCCTGACTTAGTTCCCCTTGCAGCCCTGGCTCGTATGCCCGAACTGCAAGAGTTGGTGATCCCGTTGGATCTTCCTGTCGCCGTGCGTGAAGATCAGATTGCTGTATACCAGGTTTGCTTTCTTCACTACACGCTAAGTTCCAGTGTGTACTCAGTTTGTGTTGTACGCAGAATAAGGTCTCTCCTGCTGTCTGGCGAACGTTGATGGATTTCATTGAGGTGCCAATACCTCATCCAATTAGCAAGATAACTGGTATGCCTCTTCTCACTTCAAGATGGTTTTATACGGCTCTAGTCTGATACATTTTATTCAGGTCCATGGAAACTGATTCCGGACGAGCTACAGCTGCGTATACTCTCTTACGTATCCCAAATTGAGTTGACGGCGACAGTTTCTCTTGTTTGCCGCCATTGGCACATTCTCGCGAATGATTCGTCATTGTGGCCTTCCTTCCCGTGGAAGCTTTTGTTCTGCGCGCGATCGGATAGAATCACACTCGGTATGTTGCAGCTGCTACAAGAGTCTCTCAGTTTAGCTCATCAAGTGGCGTTCTTTTGATAGAGCGACGTATACGGCGATTATGCATCATGCACCCGGACTTTACTGATCTCTCGTTGCGCAATACAAGTGTCTTCCCGGAGCGGGTGCGTCTATCTCAGTTATGCTAATTGAGACATCTGTGCTGATGATAACATGTGTATTCATCGCGGGATCCAGGCTGTTTCACATCTGGTTTCTAGATGTCGTAAGATCAAGAAGATCGACCTTGACAACTCAATGAATTACTACAAGTCCCATTTAAGTGGTTTCCTGGATCTCATTAACTACAATCTCTCGACCCTGCGGTATGCTCCCTTCACTTGTTATCTTATAACTGGTGGGCCTTTCAAGTTAAGATTTCTCGTCTATGCAGACACATCTCATGCCAGAACTGCTATATTCCATATCCTTCGTTGGCAAGCTTCTTACGTGCTCCGAAGTTGCATCGTCTCTTATTGATCGATTGCGAGTTCTCTTCGTTACTACTTAACCCGGAAGATCTTCCCGCAACTCTCCCGCTCATTCAAGTTAGCTTTGAGCGATCTCGAATTGATCGTACGCTGCTCGATCGTGTCCCACCCCTTGTCCATTCTTATTAACCTTTCTCCTTTCGCATCCATGCAGCTTTGGCTCTCGAGATGGTTTTATTCCGTATTCCCAACGTCGTTGATCTTAACTTGTCTGCCTGTGAGGTAAGCTGTTTCTCAAAACACACAATGAAAAAAAAGCAGCTGGTGACGATGATCGGAATTCGCAGATTTCACAGGGCGTGCTAAGTTGCATTGGAGAACGCTGCCGCTCACTTCAAACCCTCAACCTGTCGCACACAGCTATTTCTGCTGACGATGTGACTGAGCTCCTCATCAGTACGTTTGTCCGTTCTGTGGCGAAACAGGCTAGATTGGCTAATGTGTTTCTGCAGGACGAAAGGCCAGTTTGCAAACCCTCAACATTCGCGATATCCCCAATCTCATTACGTCTTTCTTTAACGTGGGGATCTCTTATTTATACGGCAACGCAGTACGTTGTTTGCTATTCATGTTAAGGCCTGTGCAGTCCATTCATCTATTTTTCTGCTGCAGGAGGTAGATGGCCAGTCACGGGGTAATCCCACGGTGCTTCTTCAGGACTTTGCGAACAACTTCTCTCATATCAAAGCGCTCACCATTTCCACGACTACTGAGCCTGAGGTAGCTCGAGCTCGCACCGTTGATCGCTTTCGCTTTACTTACGCCTCACATACAGGCCGGAGGTATCAATTACTTCATCCAAGGTTTGGCGAGAAACAGCACAGCGTTGGTCTCACTCTCGATACGCTCAACTGCTCTTGCTCCCGATACTCTTGGGTACGTTTAATGAAGATTTCCACCGAAAGGGCATGTTAGTATTCGTGCCGACTCACTGGCGGCACTTCTCCTGCTCAGGAACTTGGCGTTAATGCGTAGTGACACACTACGTAAGATAGATCTTTCCTGTTGCAACCGACTTGACGCTAAGGCCGTCATCTCGATTATTTCCAACTGTAAGCGCATTGACGCGCTTAACCTTAACTTTCTTCCTCAGCTGAACGACTCAGGTACTCCTGATTTGACGTTTTACGCTTTTTGTTCCTCTTTTAACACGTGCATTGTGTGCAGCACTTATGGAGATATCGCGGAAGCATTCGAGTAGCCTGCGGGTCTTGTCTCTTTATCAATGCTCGGCTATCACTGATGGTGAAGCGTTCCTCTTGTGCTATTTGCAGTACAGTCAGCTAACATGTTGGTTACGATCAGAGGGCATCTTGGCGATCATCTTCCGCTGCTCCCGCCTGAGGTTCCTCTCGTTGACGAAGACTGCTGTGTCGCCCCGTTCTGTGCGCTCCGTTTCTGAGGTACACCTTGTTTCATTCGCATCCATTCTCACTCATTACAATTTTGACTAATTCGTTCCAATAGTTATCCGAGCTACAGGTGCTCTGTCTCTCTTCTGCTGATGGGGAATTGCTAAAGAAGATTGCCAAGTGTGTATCGCTACGGCACCTTGTACGAGTTCTCCTCGCTGTCGCCAACATAGGGTATCTGACTCCTTAACATTTCACTTTAATCATTAGGTACTGGATCCATTTG
The DNA here is from genome assembly GCA_000826365.1 of Acanthamoeba royreba. Classification (NCBI taxonomy): domain Eukaryota; phylum Discosea; order Longamoebia; family Acanthamoebidae; genus Acanthamoeba; species Acanthamoeba royreba. The sequence goes on from CDEZ01023569.1 coordinate 76,650, forward strand.
CTATCAGTCAAGTGGTCGAAGGCCAGAGCCTATTCCAGCACACGGCCATCAACGAGTACTCCGAGCAGAAGCTCCTCCAGATGCATTGGCAACTCTTGCCTCTGTGAAGGAGTCCTTCTTGCTCTTCGTTCCCCTTTTATTTATTTGTTATTTTTGTTCGATTTTGTAAATTTGAGAATTAACGTGATTAAATCATTTCCCTTAATCAAGATGGCAGGCCGCTCGGGATGCTCATGCTGTTGCTGGTTTCACTCAGTCACGCTGAGTCAAGGCGTATTAGACTCTTCCTGATCGCCATCACTGCTCCGCTGGGCTACGTCAGGTGGTGGAGTAGTCCACCACAAGGAAGAGGAAGATTCGCGATGCATCGCGCCCAAGAAGGTTAACTGAAGTTCGACGGACAAGAGTGACGAGGGCTCCTATACACCACCCATTTCTGTGCTCCTCTCACTCAAGAACTCAAGATCATCATGATCATTAAGGAGGTATCTGTTCGCTTGGATTCGTATCAATGCTAAGAGGGACGCGGCTCTTACCCACCCACTGAGTCTTCCCCAAGGCATGCGCGTCAGCGATGCGGCATACGAAGTTGGCTGCCCCGTTCTCGAACTCCTGCAGGAACTGCCTCCGGAAAGGTTTTCGTTTCCACGCCAAGTGCTCATTATACAGAGTCTCGTTGTGAATGGCCTCTTTGATGTACTCTATCGGACAAGAAGAAGGTAAGATTTCTCAGACTCGTATCAAGTTAACCCTAATGAGGGTACCGGCAAGAGCTCTAAGCGTGGGGAAATCCCTGGCCCAGACTACTGCCTTCTCATCAGGAACGATCTTCTTGGCTTCATCCGAGCCCCAGTATATCGGAACTGATCCTGATGGTACATTTCCCGGTCACACATGTCGAGTGGAGTCTATCTCACAACTCTTGTAGGAAGAAGCTTCGTACCCATGCGCAAGGGTTGCCAGAGCTTCTCCGTGGTGTAGTTAGTGTAGAGCGAGTTCTCGAACGCCGCTGTGAACTTGTATCTCCGAATGATGCACTCCTTCCGTCGGTGTACCGTCCCTGCATGGTGGAAAGAGGTTCGATCCGGTCAAGCTGCAAGCCAGGACAGGCGGAAGCTTCGCGCCAGCTACCTCTTCCTGGCAGGTCGATGCACTCGGGCACGGCCAGCTCGGTGATGGTATTCAAGCAGCTTCCATAGGAGTCCACCATTCCGGGCAAGTAGGAGAGCAGCGTACGTAGCATATCTGTTCTATGCCCGACGCAGTCTGCGTTACGATAACCCCGCTGTGTGAGAGAACAGAGCCTCGAAGAAGGAAAGAAGAAGGGTTGGTACTGCTGACGGCAAGGGCGACGCCTCTCTTCTTCTCGAACGGGTACGGTGGGACCCTGAACCATGCTGGATGGTCTTCCAAGTACGAAACGGTGAAGTCTATGGCGAGAAGCAATCCGACGGTGAATGAAGGTATGAGACTGACTTAGCTGCATGATGGTGAAGAAGAAACGCACCTGACCAGTTTTGATAGTTCATCGCCATGTCGATTCGCCAGTCACGAAACGCAGCGTAGCTATTGATGGGCTCTATGTCCGAGAGTGGAGATGAGGAAAGAGTGCAAGTATGTGTGGAAGAGAGAACTGACACTTACCGATATCTAACTTGACCAACTTGGCATTAGGCTTCATGACCCAGCGTTCATCACGGGCTTGTGCCAACTGGTCGAGGCTGTAAATAGCGCCTGCATGAAGGTAGTAGTCCGGGAAGTCCTGAAAGAGAGTGATGTCAGTAGTGGTATTAATCATGTGCAGGCTGAGCGAGCGTGCGTATGGGCCAAGATGTCCATGGAAGACAGCTCGGGGCTGTGAATGTCGGCAGTTGTAGTAACCTTCAAGATTAGGGATGGAGAACTCTGGCCAGAAGTCGAACGACACCAAGATGCGTTCTGCCTGGACGAAGCTCGACGGACACCTGCTCCTGTTTAAGATAGCAGTTAAGGTGGGCGTTTAACATAGGGACATCGCTACAACGCACGGCATGCCCCACTCGGAGTAGCATCTGCAGTTCCTTCGGTACGGGTTGCAAGGCACTCTTGGCATCACAAAGGGATCATCACCTGCATATTGATCGGATGAATGGTGGTAGTTTTACCTCCGCAGCATCGTACCGGCGCGGATGCCCGGATCAATCCAGGTGCACGTTGAATTGGCTAGGAAGCATCCCCACTGGCGCTCCTCCTCAGTGAGGTCCGAGGAAAACACCAGTCCATAAAGGAGGTGTTCCTTGCTATCCTCTTTGAGTGCTTCCTGTTCAGCATGCTCGACTCGCTCCACTTCAATGCCGTCGGCGTACTTGTGTGAGTTTGTTTCGAAGAAGTGGAACGACACTTCCCTCAGTCGAGCCCACTGAAGTACTCCCAGTACAGTCAGGATGAAGCAAGTAAAGAGGAAGAAGTGTCGCACTCTCGCCACTGTAGCCGACAACATGTTGCGTCCACCACATGCAAAGGGGAGTTCTTACCACAGGACAGCCATGTGTGTCCGGCTTGTTGAGTGAACAGACGTGGAAAGTCAGAATATTTTTGTTTAAAAAAAGGAAAGGGCAAAAGTATTTTGTTTCGTAAAAATTGATTATTTACAAAACACGTTTTGTGTGCATACTTCAAATATTTCAAACCTCACCTCTTCTGGTGACGGATGAACTTGACGGAGAGGAGAATGCCCGCCAGAAGGGCCACGTAGAACCCGAGGAACACTAAGCCGTCTCGCAACATGTTGTCCTTGCTGTAGTCCACCGAGGCCAGAAAATCCTCACCCGTGACTCGTGGACAGTAGGGCATGATCTCTGTGGTACCGTTGACCGGAATCGGGACGAATACGTTCTGGATTCCGCTACAGTGAAGCTTGAGGCCGTCCATCTCGTTGGCCACAAGTATCTCCAGAGGATACATGTTGATGTCTGCCCGAACCATTTAGTCTCCATCTCGGTCGATCATCAAGGGATAAATGTACCCAGGTAGTGCATCCAGATCCACCAGTCGGGGATGTTGTTCCGCGAGATCAAGAATCCGGTGAAGAGCGCAAACACTGTAAAGACGATGGCACAGAGGGAGTTGGCCATGATCATGTTGGGCGCCCACAGAGCCAAGAGTTGAACGAGTGCAAAGGAGACCAAGTAGTTCAGAAGCAGGACGGCAAAGAATATCCAGAACTTGCCCGCGTTGTTCTGGAATCCAACCAAAAAGTATGTAGGCACGCTGCAGAGCCGGCAAGGAAGTGAGTTACTTCATTTCCATCAATGTTTCGAAAAGAAGAAGGAATGGTGATTGCATACATGTAGAGTATAGTTGAGACGAGGCAAAATGGCCATTCCACAACGATCATGGCGATGGCATAGACACCGCTGTTGTAAGTGCGAGATGTGTGCTCACGATAGAACACAGTTCGGTCAAGGATAACACGCCCCAGAAGCTCTGAGTATTCACGAATGTAGATAAGCACTCTGATGATGCAATATGATGAAAGAGGAATAGATACGCATGGAGCCGAGGTTGCACATGATCAAGGAGAAGTAGAGCACGGCTATGCGTTCAGTGGCTCCGACTTGATCATCATCCAGTTGCAGAAACAATGTACCCTGATGCAAGTGATGTCAAGGTTATCAGTGATAATGATGACGGTCAGGTACGAAAGAGGAGAGTACAATGATGAGGCCCATGATGAGAGGCGAGAACGCTTTCGCGAGAACGTCAGGCGGTGTGCGCCAGTACTGGAGGCAGGCACGCTTGAGCAGCTCGCTCAGCTGCCGCCAGGCCGGTGTGGCGTAGCGACTCCTCATCTTGACCTTCATCTCGCGCCACTTGCGGCGCAGTCGTCCAGAAGTATCGCTCTGTTCAACCTGTCGGGGATAGATTCCTCGATCCAGTGCTGATCATGCCATCTTTTATCAGTAACAAGGAAGAAGCGGCATTGCCGTTTCGCGCATACCATCATGGAGATCCTCATTGTAACTCGAGTTGAGGAAGGCACTGATGGCCACGTCCACCTCTTCTTGCTCATTGTTCTTCCCCTCTGGCTCATTATTGTTGTTCTGCTGGTGGTCCTTCTTCTGGCCGCGGGAGAGACCTGGGTAGGACTTATCTATCAGCTGAATTGAACACAGCTGTTCACGCGACACTAGTGATGGTCCTTACCCGAACCAGTGATCTCAAGAATGAACTCAGCTGGGTTCTGGCCTGGCTTGATTTGCTTCCCGAGAGCGGATGTGAAGTAGTCCAGCATCACCGAACACTCTCCCGGCTTCTCGCCGATCGGCCCAAAGTACGTCATGTACCCGCCTGCACCAGAACCATCATGACGTCAATATCAACGTTAAGATAGGACGAAGAGAAGGAGAGTGGCAGAATGAAGCAATACCTTTCTTGAGAAGAAGCAGATGCGTGAACATGCCGAAGATGGTCGCTGATGGTTGATGGATGGTGCACACGACAGGTGTGCCGCGTGCTGAGATGTTCTGGACGGCCTTCATCACTCGCTCTGCACCGAACGAGTCCAGTCCCGAAGTTGGCTGTGTATACGCCAGGCATGAGTCTGGCTGTCCATTCTATGGACTACGAGAGAGCAAAGACGCAGGGAAGCGAACCTCATCAAGAAAGAGAATGGCGGGATCAGCTGCCATCTCCACACCCATGGTCACGCGCTTACGCTGATCAGCAGAAAGGCCATCCTGAGCATTGTTGCCGATCACCATGTGTGCCTGCTTCTCGAGACCCAGAATGTGGATCAGGCTGCGCGCGTATTGCTTCTTCTGCGCAATAGGAATTATATGTGGTAGCCGACACTGGTGTATGAAGCAGCATTACATTCTTCAGCATCATTGTAGTATCACCGTGGAGAGGAAGCCGTACGATGGCGCTGAACTCGAGTGCTTCGAGCACTGTCTGCGATGGGTTGTGGATGTCCTGCTGCTCCACGTAGCCGATGATGCGGTTGAGAGTGCTGTCGGCCTTGCGGCCATTGACCTGAATGTCGCCTGTGATCTTGCCGCCGGTCTTACGCCGGGCGAGGACGTCCATCAGGGTCGACTTGCCGGCACCCGATGCGCCCATAAGAGCGAGCATCATGCCGGGCTTGACATAGCCGCTCACGTTATGAAGGAGTTGAAGTTCCTTCTTCTTGAACACACCCTTCCGTGAAGATACCGAGTAGTTGAGATTGGTCCACGAGAGGTAGGCTCCATCTGCAGCCATCCCATCTTCTTGATGATGCGTGTAAGGATTGTTACGAGAGTAATAGATAATGATGAAACTGGTACCTTGATTTCTCTTCTTCTTATTCTTTTTAGCGTGCTGATGGTCCTCAATTGCATGTTTCTTCACATCTTGAATGTCAAACTCGGCCAGCTCTTGCTCATGGTCCATCTGCTTCTCCTTCATGCGAGGTGGCAGCGGCGGCACATGTCTGTACGATCGGTTGGAGTTATCAACAACCACATTCTCCAGAGGGAGGTAGTAGATTTGGTACCGTATGAAGCACAGGGCGAGGTACGCCATCACAGTCCACAGGAACCAGTACACCGCGATCACGGCCAGGCATACCCACTTGAACCAGTCGTAGTCCCACACGTCGAACGCGTTGACTGCGTACGCAGTCCCGCTTGTGATGGGGCATGCTTGCTGGCCTGATCTCGGAGTTAGCCTGTCAGAGAAAGGGTCATAGCGAGAAAACGGACAAGCATACCCGCGTAGCCTTGGGGATAAGGATCCAGGAAGTTGGGCACCGTGGGAAGAGGGCTGAGTTGGTCAGGTGAGCACACATAAGTCGAATCCCAGAACTCATTGGCCACTAGTCCCTGGAATCCGTAGATCTGGAGCGAGCACGTGCGCCAGCAGCAGAAGTCAGTATGGAAGAAACACCAAACGCAGTAGGTGTATGCTCGACGACATACCGAAGGGCACATCCAATAAAACCATATCCACCATCCCGGTATCTGGGTCTGTTGTAGCAACCAAGAAGGATGCTCAGTGTTGTGTCCAAATGTATCTCGAGTTGGACAGATAGATTAGTTACCCGCGTGATGATGAATCCGCCAAAAAGGACGGCTAGGGCGGTGAGAACTGGCGATACTCCCTGGCCAGCGTTGAGGTCAGGGACCACGCAAGCAATGAATCGGTTGAATGCCCGAGCCATCTGTACATTATCAAAGAAGTGGGTTAGTTTTTTTATCTCCGATACTGAAGTTAAGGCGACAACGTACAAAGTAGTAGGCGCCGCATAGCAAAAGAAAGTAGATAAACCGATCGCCACCAGAGTTGAGGCCAGTCATCCAGTATGTGATGCTGCAATACAGCACTGTTTCGATCACTGTCATCGGTACCTGCCCACAATTCACAATTCCCAAAAGTCAATGGTGGATTCATCGCTGACACGATCAAGTAAGTGACGAAGTGGGTGTACTTCTGCGACGACTTGGGCGAGCAGGTAGGGCAGAGGCTTGTGGTACTTGGACTCACGTTGGTAGTAGTACACCGCCCGCTCGGCAAGGACGACGGGAAGAGCGCCGATTGCAGAGAAGGAGAAGTAGCCGATGATGGTGAACACCAGACCCAGCTTGGTTCTGGCGTCGTCCTAGAAGTTGAGGATGTTCAGGTACATGTCAGAGACGAGTGTGATGCAGAGTGAGCCCAGAAATAGGAAGGGTGACTTCACCTGATGATTCCCCAGACGGAGGAAGAGAGTACCGGTGATGAGTGAGATAACGATGGCGCTGATGACGCGCGACCGATTCGTGGCCATGTCGCGCCACTCCTTGATCAAGGCACGCTTGGTCAGCAGCCACAGCTGCTTCAGTGATGATGCCGAGTACTCAGAGCAGTCCTCCAAATGATCCGGCTTACTCTCCGCACTCGAGGAGGACGACGTCGTTCGTCCTGTGGTCTTCTCGAGCTCACGCATGGTGCGCAGGTAGTACTCGGAGTTCTTGTAGGCTTCCACGAACTCCGCTGGAGTGAGCCAACGGAATCGGTCGTCTTCATTAGTTGGTCCACCTTTCTCGTCTTCGTCGTCCGACGTTGCGTCAGCCCGGTACTTGAGCGGACTAGCCACTGTACCAGCTCCGCTCTCTGCAACTTCCTCTGTTTTATGAAGGTGGTCATCATCATCATCATCATCATCATCATCATCATCATCATCATCATCATCATCATCATCA
>CDEZ01023569.1:83958-165356 GCA_000826365.1 Acanthamoeba royreba
ATCATCATCATCATCATCATCATCATCATCATCATCATCATCATCATCATCATCATCATCATTTCCAAAAAGGACGCAGGGTGGGTACGTAGAAATTCAGCAGGGTTGGTCATCTCGCCACAGCTGTACCCGAGGTCGTTGAAGTGTTCCATCGCCTCTTCGCGTGTGCCGCAGAAGGCCACCTCGCCGTGCGTAAGGATGATCACGTTGTCGAATAGACTGAACACCTCATAGCTGGGCTGCAACAGTGAGGCCAGCACCGTCGCGCCGCTGTCGGCAATCAGTCGCACGGCGCGCAGCACGTCGAATGCCGCCGATGAATCCAAGCCAGTCGTGGGCTCGTCCAGCAACAACACAGAGGCGTCCTTGACTGCCTCCACGCCGATCGTGACGCGCTTCTTCTCTCCGCCGGACACTCCCCGTAGGAGCGCGTCGCCGACAACAGTGTTGGCTCGGTGAGAAAGACCGAGCACCTGCAGCGTGGCATCCACACGGCGTGCACGGTCACGCGACGAGTACCAGGAGCCCATCTGACAATCGGCGCTGAAGCGAAGTGTCTCCTTCACTGTGAGCTGCGCTGATGATGGTTGGGAATGTCGTCAGTCGATCCACATCGGCACGAGTACACATATAGAGAGAAGGGATATTCAGGTACCAATGTGGGTGTCTTGCTGCGGTACGAAGCTGATGGTGTGATGAATGTGGTCATCATGTGGATCACGGCCGTTGAACAAGATGGTGCCTGTCTTCTTGCCCTCGTGCATTCGGCCGCAGAGCAACCTGAACAGTGTGCTCTTACCACATCCTATGTGAATGTTCATTGTCAAGCAACAAAGAACACAGCAGCATCATCATCAGCAGCAATGAGTACCGGGAGCCCCGAGGAGAAGAGTCATCTGGCCGGGCTTGAGAATGAAGCTGACATCGTGGATGATGTCCATCGCCTCCTTCCTCTTCTTTGCTTTGGACCAGCAGTTTATCGCCGTGGCCACGGTTACCTGCGAAGACTGAGGCGGGAGAGTCTTCACTGTGCACGTGAGGTGCGCCACCGCCACTTCGGTGGGCCGGTACGTATGTGATTCCCGCTGCTCCTGTGCGATGAAGTCGCGTAGTGGTACGGCGTGGTCATCGATAAGGACGCGTAACTCATCAGACTCTTCATCGCCCTGCTCCACACAACAAGATCATGAATGATGAAGATGAGGAAAGGGGTCCATATCCGGATAAAGAATGCGTACGCTGGCCGAGTCCGTTGAGGCATGATGGTCCGGGGGGTCATCGGAGGTAAAGCTCATCCTATCTTCCGTTTGAGTAGAACGAAACGTGAAGAAGTGTGGATGTGTATCGGGCCCGTGCGGAGGTGGAGTGTGAAAGATCGGACATTTAGAGAGGTCGCAGCACTCCTGCAGAGTTCTCCCCTGCCAATCGCGCCATTATGCACAACCAAGAGGAACATTTGTCCTGTGGCTTGCCTCAGCTGTGGAAACTGTGCCATTGGATGTTTACACCCGAAGAGCTGGGCCTATGTCGCCGACCACCCGGCGGATTAGGCTTCTCAAAGAAACTCAGCGGTTGGTCCCGGTGGTTACTCTGCGATCGCAGTCGCGTACCCTTCTGTGCTCTTGGGACTTGCAGCAGGTTTCCCTGCGTCGTAGGTTGGCAAGATTACTCCCGTTCCTACTCTTCCTCCTCGCAAGGTGCCAAGGTAGTGGCCGCGGTGACTTGGCTCGGATCGATGGAGGCAGGAAGGAAGGTACGATGGCAGGTAGTCCAGTGCGCACTTTTGGAAAGATACACTTCCCTCCGGTCGGTCATCCAGCGCTGAGCTGTGCGGAGGGGCCTGATGAAAAGAGAAAAGTCGATCACAGCGTGTTTCATATTTTTAATTTACTCCAATATTTTTGGTTTTTGGAGACGCCAAAAACTTTGAGGTATGTGGCGAGTAGCGACACGTTCCCCGCGGCTGCACCGCTCTGGGTTGCCAACAGTGGGTGGCGGCAGTGGGGTGGCCCAGCTTGGCACCTTTGTAGGGATTTGTTCATCTTCTCCATCTACACCTTCGTCGTGTTGGGGCTTCCTCATCCCTCTACGTTGCTCTGCTTCTTCAACACAGCATCAACACAGTAGAAATAATAATAAAAATCAACATCAGTCTCTACACGCCGGGCAACATCAAGTAGAGCATCATCACAAGCCTACACGTAATCATCAAGATCATCTTCGAATTGGTAACAAGGTTGTAGACGCGGCTACGTTTTGGCGCTACTTGAAGATGGAAAGCGGTACGCCTGCTAGCGCGCCCGAGTACGACATCGCGGTCTTTGGTGCGGGATCGTTCGCCACGGCCTTGGCCTACGTACTCTCCAAGAATCGCCACCGCATCACCCTGCTCACGCGGCACGAAGAGGTGGCGCGCTCGATCAACGAAGATCGGCGCAACCCGCGCTACCTCTCCCAATTCACTCTCCCGCCCAACATCACCGCCTCAGTCAAGGCCGAGGAGGTACTGCCCCGCGCCAAGTTCATCTTGCACGCCATCCCCGTCCAGGCCAGCCTCCACTACCTCCAGCAGATGGCCCCTCTAATTCCTCCTCACGTCCCCATTATTTCCTCCTCAAAGGTGTGTCCCTTTTCCTTTTAATTATATTATCTCATATAATATAATATAATATAATATTAATTGAAATTAAAAATTATATCAAAAATATACTGACATATCTTGGCTATCAATGTAGGGCTTGCACACGGAGAGCCTGCGTTACATGTCCGATCTGGTACCTGAAGCGCTCGGCCGCCCGCAGCCGATGGCGTTCATCAGGTATGAGAAGACAAGATACTAGTGACGCTTCAAGATCTTGTGTCTGATGATCTTTTGATGATCAACAGTGGCCCTTCGTTCGCCAAGGAGCTCATGTCGGACGTACCTACTGCGGTGGTCGTGGCTTCTATCGATGAAGAACTTCGCAGTACATTCCCTCACCGGTTTTTCATTTTCATCGATCCGTGATCTCAACGGCATTTGTGTGAATGGTAGAGGAGGTTCAGCAGCTCTTCGCGTCGCCGTCACTTCGAGTGTACACGACAGATGATGTCGTTGGTGTGGAGGTAGGCGGTGCACTCAAGAACGTCTTTGCCATAGCTGCGGGCATGGTCGAGGGCCTCGGCCTAGGCATCAATACGCTGGCAGCACTGGTCACTCGCGGGTGCTCCGAAATGACTCGTCTGGCGATCAAGATGGGCGCTCGTCCAGAGACAATATCTGGTGCGTCAGCGACAATAGTGCTAGAAGAAGTGCCAATGTTCTAACCCATGTATAGGCCTCTCTGGCGTGGGCGATCTGATGCTGACATGTTTCGGTAGCCTGTCTCGCAATCGTACTGTCGGCAAGAGGTTGGGTTCTGGTGAGTCTCTAGAGAGCATCCTCGCGTCTATGGACGAAGTTGCTGAGGGTACATCTCTACTCTCTTAGAATCAGGTCTCTGGGCCATCATCATGACCAAACAGTGTTATTACCATGTGGATAAATTCAGGTGTGGCGACTACACCTGCTGCGTGCAAGCTGGCCGAGCAGTACAACTTAGATCTTCCCATCATCAAGGCTGTGGCTGCCATCTTGCGTGGCGAGATTCAGCCGAGAGAGGCCGTGCTCAAGCTCATGACGCTCCCGCAGACAGAGGAGCGGACCTGGTAACTCTCTGTACCTGCGACATTAAATAGTGAACAGGAGTTATGCTTTTTTTGTAATACACGTATAATATTGTTTTATTTATCTTTTCTTTGTTGCTAATTACGTACGAAATCGGAAACGAAAGCTTTGGCATGCGAAGAATGTTTCGAATTGTGCTGCTGCTTTTTCTTTTTCATCTTTGTCTTGCCGCCAGCAACTGATAGCCAGCATGTGGAACTCTCTCTTTGGATCATCGTCTACTACTCCCACTCCACGTACGAATACTGCTTCACCCTTCCAGGCGTTAGTTTACTTATTTGTGTACCCGTTGGTATCCCCTCTGTCACAGAGCCGCAGGCCGAACAGCCCAAGCCGGCCATGCGTGTCCTGGACGTGGTCACGGCGGAGAACTACCAGGAGGTGGGTCGTGCCATGGTCGATGAGTTCCTGCACACCGCCAAGGCCCTCCCGGAAGAAGGCTGGCAGGTTTGGTTCCATTTTCATGACTTTATTTTAACTCCGCCGAATAAGCTAAATTTTTGTATATTTTATCCTAAAGTGGTACAATTTCGTTTATTAACTCTACGTTGTTACCTCGCAGCTGGTCAAGACGCAAGATGGAGTCACGATCCACCGCAAGGCCACGGCCTCGTCGGACATCAACCGACTGCGGGGTACCTAACTCCTGGCCGGCAGCCAGCTCTCTGTGCTTGCACTCACCGCGTACCGGCCTTTTGTGGCTGCAGGCCAGATCATCATTAACCTGGCGCCCGAGAAGGTGTTCCCTGCTCTTGTGGACTCGACTCACTTGAAGTACGTCGATCAGCTCTACATTGATTCCAAGGTTGTTCATAAGTATGATGACGAACACGCCATCCTTTACTATCAATTCAAGTACGACTCCTATGTCGCAACGCGTGTATGTTTAACTGAAAGCGTCTGACGAGACATACGCAGGTTCCCCTTCCCCCTCTACCCGCGAGACTTTCAATGCCTGGAAGTGTACACCAAGACGGAGGAGGGCGTCTGGCTGGCCATAGCTCGATCAGTAGATTCGGGCCACATGCCCCTCAATGAGAAGTTCCAGAGAGCTGATCTCAGGGCATCCGGCTACCAGATCAAGGCGTACGTACAAACGCGTCTTTCGTCAATGCACTGCGGTTTATAGACATGCATCTCTTCGCGGCAGTGTTGAGGGCAATCCTGACGCTTGCGAAGTCACGTACATCTGCGAGTGTGACCCCTGTGGTTATCTGCCCAAGTGGGCGGTCAATTTTGATGCGGATCAGCCTCTCGTGCTGGCCAAGTACGCATTCCTTTCACACACTGTTATTAATGAGGTTGAGGCCTGATCTCAAGTACGACAGGATCAAGCTGCTCCTGGAGAAGGGCGTCAAGACATTTAACAAGTAGAAGGACCAGCACCGCCACCACCTGGAAGCCCTGTATCGCCAATCTACACCGAGAGAACCACTTGTAACTCCTCAGCGTTGTCCCCAGGTTCCTCATCGTGGTTCGACTTGTTATTTATTTAATCATCATCTTCTGAAGCGTTTAGTATCCACAAACTCATTTGCACCTCTCCTTGATAGCTCTACCTCCGGTTAGGGAGGACTGTGCTGCTGGTCCTCAGCGATCGCTGCTGCGCCAGTTGTTGGCTACAAGAATGATCTCCACATGGGCATAATAGTGTGCATCCACTCTAATCTTTTTCCTTGTAGTTGTTAGTGCCCCTCATGGACCAAAGAGTATCGTGCATGGTGACAGATGAAGATGGCACACATCCCAGATGAAGAACTCAAAACATTTTTTCTATTGTTCAATGTCTTGCATACCCACTTATGAAGCCACTTGAACATCTAAAGTTACACTCACATACAACCCCTCTGGCCAAAACCTTCAAGATGAATGATGAAGCTCTTTTACTGAATCAAGCCATGGCCTCAAACAAGCAGGTTGATCACATGGACAGAGCATTGTCTGCTTCAGGATGGTGGCAGATTGTTATTGGGAGGGCAGTTTTGCCAATCATCAGCGATGATGACAAAGACGCCCATGATGAAGTACCTGGACGAGGAGCCAGGCTGCAAGCGCATGGCCATATTCCAGTGCGTTGCCGAAGACAACACCGTCGCGTTGTTGGCCTGCCACTGCGACCAGCAGGTCACAAGAGTGCCCGGTCCAAAGGACAGTTCGGAATAGGACTTGACCACTGGGCAAGGCACTGAGCTCAGTGCGTAGTTGGCACGCACCGTGGCAGCACTCATGGCCTGGCTCTTTCGCCAGGCAAAGTTGCTGCTGAGCGAGATGTTGTTGTTGATGAGGTCACACAGCGCGATGCGCGCCAGCAACTGAAGCGAACTGGTCGAGGAGGGCGGGCTGCCGCGGATGCCGACGAAGAGAGCCCGCTTGAAGGAGTCGGCTGCGTTGGACTCCGTGGAGGACATGAGGTTGTTGGGAGCAATCGAGCAGTTGGTCGATCCCACCACTGGTGGAATGACTGATGTCGATGGCGAAGGAGACCTCAACGTGCTTGCTGTTGGGGTCGATGAAACGGCAGCTCGTGATGACGAAGGCGTGGCTGACGCCGTGGGAGTGCGCGAACCAGAAGCAGCAGATGCTGATGGCGACCTTGATGAAGAGGGTGATGGAGACCTTGATGAAGAAGGCGACGTGGTTGGAGTGACTGTGGCAGTGGCCGAAGGCGTGCGTGTCGAACTCGGGCTGGCGGTCGGCGTGACGGTGGAGCTAACAGACACGGACGGAGAAGGAGAAGAGGAGACTGATGGTGTGGCAGTGGATGAAGTGGACGGAGAGACGCTGGGTGTGCTCGAAATGGAGGCGCTTGGTGAAGACGAGGTCGTCGGTGATGGTGTGGCAGTGGATGAAGTGGACGGAGAGACGCTGGGTGTGCTCGAAATGGAGGCGCTTGGTGAAGACGAGGTCGTCGGTGATGGACTAGAGAGGGGCAACACCGAGCCTGTGATGATGATGTTATCGAACCCTGTCGTGCCGGCGGTGTTGGTTGAGCCGGAGAAGGTGAACTGGATGACTGCGTTGGCATTGTTATTGAGTTCTGAGTATGAGCCAAGGTTGACCGTCCATGCTGATGACATGTAGGAGCCCGGCGAGGTCACGGAGAGAGTGTTTCTCGTGGTGTAGCCGGAACCTGGGTTCGTCTGCAAGTTGATGGAAGTGAAGCCCGTGCCGGATGATCTCACTGCCGTGGAGAACTGAAGGTTGTTGTATCCCACTGAGTTGAAGGTGAGCGTGACGACCCCTCCGTTACTGCCCGCAGTGACGCGGAAGTCGGCGCCAGCTACGTCGCTTCCATCGGCTCCAATAGTGGTGCCCGCGTTGTGGTTCTGAGTGACAAAGGTGCTGGCGAGGGTGCCTGTGCCGACGGACGCGCTGATGGGAGGACTTGCCGACGTAGATGTAGTAAACGAGTTGAAGTTCCACTTCACCACAAGAGGAAGAGTAGGAGTCGCCGTCACGGTGGCCAGCCAGGTGCAGAAGTGAAGAAGAAGGAGCAGACGAACAACACCACGAGCACCTTCCATCTTTCCCTAACACCTGTTCGACTTCACGAGGTCCAGGAAGAGCGCCGCTTCAGATGTCCTCAGGCCACCTTAGGTAAAATCTACATTGGTATTTTTCCTTTTTTGATCACATATGTGGGATAGTTTTCCTTTTTTATCAATTAAGCATGTGTGGGTTGTGGAGCATGGGAAGCCATCTTCTTTCTCCTGTTGTTGTGATAACTCTTTCCCCTGTCCTGTAGCCAGAAACAAGGACTTCACTTAGGCTCTTCTCAGGTTGATAGAAATAAATATAGGAGTTAATTGTGCAATTATTTGATATCTACATGGCTGAAGAATAGAGGAGGCAAGCTGCATTCCATTCATGCCTCACGCATTGGCCGGAGCCGTTGTTGTCGGGCAATGAACGATGACACCGCGGCCACCTGGTTGCGTCGCATGCGGAGGTCGGCGAGGTCGCCTGGACGTTTGGGGAGACAGTCCGTCCATGGTCGATCGTTGCGGAGGCTACGCCTCTTCTTCTTGGGTAGCGTGATGGAAGTTCGTGTGCGGCGGATGCCCTCCGGGATGGCGTGTTGCTGCATATCTTCGTTGTGTAAGCGATGGACCAGCTTGAGGTCGAGCAGGAAAGGCGCGATCCTGAGTTCTGGTTGTGATGACTGGGCCATGGTGTTTGACTGCGATCGTGCGTTCTTGCGGCTACTGTTGTATGTGTATGTGCGTGCTTGTCGAGTTGATGCAAGAACAGCCTGAACATCGGTCTCTTTTATACGCTAGCACGGCAGAGTAACCCGGCAGCCTTGGCAACGTAGCTTCTGGCAGCGATGCGGGTACATTGTACAAATATTTCAGATCTGCCAGCTAGATGCAGCTGCGGTCTAAAATATTTAAGGTATGCGCGTGCCGATGACTTATGACCGGGCGGTTCTCTCGCCCACGCAACAGGACACAAGCAGACAACGCGACCACATCGACCGATGGACTTCCTAGAGAGCACGGTGGCTGCCGCAGACATGGTAGGCGCTGGGGTTGTCTTGGACAGTTGCGCCCTAGCTACTCGTGGTAATGCCAAGGAGACGGTCAACTTGGAGTCCAAGTCAACCATCGCCCCTGAGAAACAACACCATGTCCATGACGCATCGATCTTTGTGGAGGGAAGCTACCTCTTCTGTTGCCGTACGGCTGCCATACGCAACGAAAGAGTGGAGGATGGGATAAGTGGACGTTCAAGAATGTCTCTATTGCAATATCCAGAGACTTGCCTGCATTCTAGAGAGAGATCATTCCCTGATGATGATCAAACAGTGAGCTCAGAGGACAACTTACAAGTGAGGGACACACGTACTCCAAAGTTGAAGTTAACAGTCGTCTTCGATTCAGGGCAGGGTGAAGGTGGTACGGGAGTTGGTGTTGTCATATCAGAGAACGCCACTTGACAAGGTTGCCTGCACCATTGCACACAAACATCAGTGGTCTTCATCGAGAGACATCAACACACTCAGCGATAAGCGAAGGGGTTCCTTCGCACCTACACAGCTTATGGTAGGAGAACACAGGAACGTGGGCAGCACGCCAGGCCAGCTCCGTGTCAGTGAAGTTCGCTGAACCGTTATCCGTGAGGATGAACATGTTGGCGTTGGTGGGCTTGCCGTCCCTCTCCCATGCCATGGCATAAAAGCGTCCTGGCGATGCGGTAGTGTTGGTAAAAGTGTAAGGCACGTAGCCACGAGCTGGCTGGCCGCCAAAGAGGTTCTCGATGAAGTCCACGGTGGGGAAGTAGTAATAGTTCTCGATGCCTGCAGTGTCGTAGAACACGCAACGTTTCTCATCCACCGTTTCGTTCAAGTCCCTCTCTGTTCTCAGATGTATTGTCAACAGTGATCTCTCTTCTATCACATCACACGCATTCAAGATAGGTACCAGGAGTTGCCACGAAGACACCACAGCCTGAACACGGAGTGAAGGGAAGAGAGGACGGGGAGTAGTTGGGATTGGGCTGGATGCCAGGGCCCATAAGCGCCACCCTTGTCCACACATCATAGAGGTGAGTGCAACCATAGACAAGTGAGAAGATCTGCTCACGAAGCAATGGTATTCCCTTGTAAGTCCTTCCACAAACGGGCATGCATCAGATGAATAGAAGTCAACCTGAATGGTGCGGCCTTGGGCGAGCTCGTCCGCAGTGAAGTCCCACGCGATGTAGTCCACATCGTTCTCATGGAGCAAGTGTTCTGTCGATACGGTACGGCGGCCAACTTGCCCACGCTGCATTAGAACAGGATCTTCCATCGTAGCGTCCTCGCACACGTAAGGGCTGCAGGATTAGTCAAGAAAAGCACGCACTTGAGTTGATCCTGCGACAGGGAAAGTATCGCACCAGTTGAACCCAGTGTTTCCGCTTGGGACATCAGGGTTTAGGTCAATGTTGTGGCGGAGCACCTCCCGCTCAACGTAGGGATAGGCCCTCTGTCCGGGTGAATTGAAGCACTGATATGCCTGTGCCATCATGGCGCCTAGCAGCATGAGCATCGCCATCAACGTGAACCCTACCATCCCTGTTCTATCCATCTCTTCAAGCAGCTCCTGAATACCAACAACACACACACAACGTGCATATGCACACCAAAGAAGGTTTTTGGTGATCGACATGCGCTCCTGGAAAAATAGTGTAAGTACATAAAAGGTAAACAGCAACAAGATGTTAAGCATTCATACCCACGAAGCAGAGTGAGGAGAAGCACTTGATATGTGCATCTTCTTGTGCCTGTGTGATCATAGACACGGGAAAGGGACCAAGAGCTATGGAAGGGTGGAAGATGTATCTTCACAAATGGATGTATACACTGCTGCTTGACCCACACCCTATCATCCATCGAAGGTGATCATTGTCGTCGGGTAGGAGCGCCAGGTAGTGGCATTAGGACTTGGCTCTGTACAGTACAATATGCCGCGGTTGATTGAATCCCGTCATCTTGGCTCATCTGTCGTGATGACCAGGCTCAATACGCGACCTGCATGGAGGGGCCTCTGATGTACTCCTCATGATCGATCGTGATCTAGAGGATGTGCCAGTTTGGAGGCAGCTGGTTCTGTATCATTGTCCTCGAGCTCATTCTCATCAAACGAGGTATAACACTTTACCCCATCTAACGTACAAAGGTATGCCATTAGTCCATGGACATGAAGAAGGAATGCTCCACATTAGTACCTCTTCGTGGCGGCTGATCATCAAAATCCAGTCCATAACGGCGCGCGTAGGCCTCAGCAGCCTTACGATCGCGTCGATCGAATTCGTCTTCCGCCTTGCGTCGATGGCGTTGCTCACTCTCGGCGCGCTTCTGCTGCTTGCGTCGCGCAGCCTCTTCCTCCTTGGTCCGTCGTCGCAGCTCTTTGTCCATCTCACGCTCCTTCTTTTCATCTGCCCTGTGCGAGCGCCACTCGTGCAACCGCTCCTTCAGCTCTTCCTTTTCCTCGCGCAGCGACAGGATGCGCTCCTTGATGACGCTCCTCTTCTTCACTTTCATTGCGCCATCCTTCGATCGTGGGGACGTTGACGTCGTGGATGTTGATGACGGCGGCGAAGATGGCGGTGATGCCAAGGAGGGACACGATAGCGTGGCCTTGCTAAGCTCGAGCAGCGCATCGGACGACTTGTGTACACCCTTGTGTCGCGCGAAGAGATGCCTCTTCTTCTCCTTCGATGACGGCCCAGACGCCTCCTCATCCGATGACAGCACCGGCCGCATCGTGGACGCTTCGGCGCCGCCGCCGGCGGCGCTACTCGATATCGAAGATGGCGATGATGTATCTGCGGCGGCGGTGACTTGTAGCACGACTGCTGGCGAAGTAGGCGCACTGTTCCGCAAAGACGATGATGCCTCTGAAGGTGATGTGGCGCTACTCGATGATGAAGATTGCGAGGATGACGATGACGATGGCGGTGCGGCTATCGTGGAGCCGGTACAAGGCAATTGACTAGTCGAGACCCATCGACGATCGATGGACTTAGGAGATAGGACGCTGGGGTCCGCTGCTCCACGTGACGCCTCCTTGGCCTTTTTGTAGCGCGAATGATTAACACATATGTATTCGAACAGATTTTTTGTATTATAATTGATGTATAAAGAATGATATGAAAGAAAAATATAATCGTGTAGCAAACGCACTTTGGGACTGGAATTTAATTGATTATTCAGATCTTCTTTCTCATCTGGCGACTCGTCTTCGCTTTCGTCCTCATCAGATTCTTCATTTTGCTCTTCTTCTTCGGCCTCCTTCTTAGCGAGGAGGTCCCTCACCATAATGTCGTAGATGTCCCCTCCTGACATGATCGTCCTCTCGCAAGGCGACCCTTCTTTCTCTTTGTACTTCCAGGAGATTTTTGTAGAATGTAAAACATCTCAAAAAATTCGAAATACGTACGATAGTTTCCACAGAGAGCGTTTGTCATTCCCCCAAAGATGCGGGTATATTTCGCATTCCGATGAAATTGGCCGAGAGAAAAGCACTCAATGCGCCACCACCTCATGGTCGCCTTCACTGAGGTCACCCTCCTCATCGAGGAATCCGCCTTCTTCTCCGAAAGCATCAGCCGGCAGGGAGAAGTCATCAGCATCGCCACCACCGAGGGAGTAGCCCAAAGTCTCTTGCCTCTTGCGGATGCGGAAGTACACAACCACGCCCACAACTGTGAGGACGATGACCAGGAACGGCACTAAAACCTATGTGGAAGCCCATCAAAGTAAGCTAGTGCTCATCTGGGCAAAGCCTTTACGTCAGTACCATGGCAACAATAGCACCACTTGAAGGTCCATGGTAGCTCGCAGAGGACAAGTGAGGCACACAGTTGCTGTCATTCATTCACACATGCATGAGTGTTACAGGCTGAGGAAAAAGGCAGATAGCTAGACCAACCTGTTCTCAACAACGGAAAGAGATGAACCAGAGTAACAATCATCACCATCATCTGGGCATATGCAAGCTTAGATTGCGAAGCAGAGAGTGAATTGAGGATACATACCAGCGGCGAGGGATACGACGACTCCACCCTCAGAGTTTTCCTCCTCTTCTTCCTCCTTCAGAAGCGCCGTACAAAGCTGCCGCCAGGTGCGGGCCGGAGGGTCGATGCCGAATGCCTTCTGCTGGTCATGGCATCCATCCCACAGCTTCTTACACATGGACGGGCAAATGGCTATCGTGAGGTATCGGTCACCCTGTACATTCACGTGCGCACGACCACTTGTCACCCAAGATCCATCACGCAATAATCGCACAATCCAGCAGAGGGGTACCTGAGCGTAGGAGGCTGTGTGCGGGCTGCACCACAGACACAGCAAGTCGGCGACTGCCAGGTAGCACTTGTCCCGTGTTCCGTTGTTGTAGACTTCCGCCAGTTGTTGCTATGAGAAGAGCAGAGAAGAGGACAGCGTTGATGAGCAGAGCGCGTTCCCACTGTGCCTTCAGAAACCCACAGACACCTGCGTACCTCGACTGCGGGCAAGATGTGGCCTGCAACGTTCTTCTTGCAGCACGTCTGGGCTCCATACCAGCAGCACGTACTCATCTCGCCATTCTGCTCAAGGTATCCCAAAGTGAGCAAAACAAAGCAAAAAAAAAGTAGAAAAAATATTGATACTTATTTTTTAATTCTTGAATATTAAATAAATCAATTTAAATAATAATTGTTGATAAGAATTGAAAAAAAACCTTTTCAGGAGTGAATCCGGGCCAGCAGGTGGTGCCTGCCCTCTTGTCCGGCAGATGGCTGCTATCTTGCAGATCACCCCACGCACCGCTGCGGGGAGAGATGTGGAGCGACGCTCGCGATGGCAGCGGCCAGGAGGCCAAAAACAAGAGACCCAAGCACGCCACGAACATGGTGACCCTCGTCATCAAAAAAGTGGCCACGAATCGATTCATCGTCGATGCAATGGGAGGCATCTCGCCAGTCATCAACAAAGACCTGAGCATTCCTGGCTTTTTGAAATTCTTTTCATTCTTTTCATTCCCAAGCGCAGACCTGCGGTATCGAAGAACATCCGAGCATGCACTGTCAAAGGTAAATCTAAGGTATGTACATGCGCCATCCCTAGGGGAAGCTTGCATCAGACTTGAAATATTGGTCAATGCGCATGACCTTCGTGGGCGGTATGCCGTACACTCGCTCCACCTTGGCCAGGAAATCAAACTTGTCTTCGCCGGGAGTGTGAGGAAGCGTCATCAGCCCTCCCTGCTTGTTGTACATGTTCACCTGAACCCCCGAGTTGTCATCGTTACGAAGTGCTGAATCGTGGCTGACGTTGAATAGTTGTTCGGTCGTGCAGGCCTCGTACCAGGCGGTGAGCCGAGGACGCTGATCTGAGGACGGATACACGACGCGGTGCACTCCCGCTTTCAGTTGACTGTTCACGCGCAGGGCAGCCTCGCCTAGCCACAGCACGCCAAGATCCTCTTGGCCGCTCAGGGTGTTGATCGGTCCATCAACCCATTCTTCCCTTCCTAGCGGTTGACCTTGAGCGTCAAGAACTGGAGACTTGAGCTGCAAACCTTGTTGATCGGAGAAGAAGGAGATGGAGAGCAAGCCTGGATCGAAGTGTGCCACACAATTGACATCCGCCACGCTTTCCCCATCACCCTCCATCTGGTGCAGTGTATCAATTCATCGGTGATCAACAATTCATCTAAGTCCGAATTGATCCTACCATCCGCCATCAGGAAAGACGCGTACCGGCAAGACAGGCCTGTGCGTGTTGTGATAACGAGCAAAGTCGAGCATGCCGAAGTGGTCCTCGAACATGTAGGCGACTGGAAGGTCAGCCTTGCGTGCCAGTTCATCGTGGGGCATCCCGAACACCGGCTCGCTCAAAGCGAGAAGCAGTTGCATGACGCCTGAATCGAGTGCCCATGCGAAGAGGTAGAACCAGGCATCAGACAACTCTGGCGGGCGGCGAGGGATGATCCTCTTGCCGGTGAGTACGCGGTAGCTCTCCTTGTGAGACGCTTGGCCCGAGTACCCGAATCCCTGCTTTGCAGCGAATCCCGACTTGACAGAGGTTGAATTCTTCTCAAAGAATCGGCGCACTGCATCGACCTGCTCCGGTTCAAGACGCAAGTGAGCAGGCAGTCGCACGAAGCACCATCCCTTCATCCGCAAGTTTCGCACGAGCGTGTCCACCGTGTCTGCGTCTGTGCGCAGACATCAACAGAGGATCCTGTGTCAGTCATCATGTCGTCCAATCCATCAAGATTCATGGCGATGCATGATCAAGGAGTGTAAGGAACACAAGGAACCTAGAGGACGCGGTTTGGCCACGGCGCGTTTGAGAGGGTCATCAAGGAAGCACAGATCGACCACGTCGTGTCCTTCGAACTGGGTCATGCCTTTCGGTGCAGCAGCTGTTGGCCACCAGTCATCAAGTGACAGCGGCGTCGGCAAAGCAATCGGCGACTCCGTTGACTGTTGCGGTATGAGTGGTACCCACGCTCCCTGCGGTGGGATAAGACCCAGCCCATTCTGTTGATGATCATCAAGCTATGCACGTTATAAAGTTGTCTTGCTCATCATCATTATCGTCAACATAGCCGTACCTGTTGTTGTTGTTGTGGAGGAGGTGTCGGTATTGAAGGTGTCTGGGTCGTCGTGATCCATGCTCGCTCCGGTACCAACGGCGGCGGCAGCGGTGTCATCTTCTGCCAGAAATGAGGGCCGCCTGCCCCTGTGGGCTTCATCGTGTTAGGGTTGGTGAAGTCCGAAGCTAGCTGCATGGTGAAGAGGAGCCGGTGAGGAGTTTCAGTTCATCCTGAAGAAGAAGTTCAGTGAAATATGGATTGCGCTTTGATTGGTTCGGGCACAAACGAATTGTATTAAGTTTACGCCTGCCGTGCAAACATCTCTCTCAGCACAAGGGGACATTCAAGCCTCGCGTCGAGTTGGTCAGAAAGATTCATTCTCGGGGTTGAGACTGGAATGTACATTCGATGCATGTGTCTCCGATAGATGATGCTCATCAGTGACCGTTTCGCTTGCACAGCTGCTGGGCCATGACGGAGAGGAGGCTGGTGAGGCGGGCCTGCGCGGTGAAGAGTTCCTGCATGGTGCAGCTGGCCAGTAGTTCTCCGGCCGTGGCGACCTGCGCCTCGAAGTCGTCGGGCTGGCCCTTGGCCGGCCGGCACAGCTCCCTGAGCATTCGCGCCAGGTCAACCGGTGCCTGACGTTCGGAGTCGACGGCGGCGGCGGTGGCTGGTCTCGTGGCTTCACTGGTCTTGCTTGCCGGGAGTGGGCTGTCCACTGCCGGTTTGTCTTCACTCAGCGGTTGGGGACCAGGCTGCACCTGCTCCTTGATCGCCAGCGACGACGAAAGCGAGGCTGATGAAGAGGAGGAGGATGGTGATGACGTCTGAGGCTCAGCCTTCCGCCGCTTTGCCGCCGGCTCGGTGTCCTCTTCGGGCTGCGCGGCAGCTTCAGCGCCGCTGAGCGACTTTTCCTTCTGTAGCAGCAGCTCCTTCTGCCAGTTGATCGAGGCTCTCTTCCTGAGTCGGACGTTGTCCCTGCCCGTTTGACGATCCTTCATCTCCTTTTCCTCCAGTTCCTTCCGCTCCTTCTCGAGTCGCTGGCGCTCTTTCTCCTTCTCGAGCTCGCGCTGCTTAGCCGCTTCCTCTGCCTTGATCTGGGCCGGCGTCTTGCCTGAATCCTTGGTTACGCCGTCCATCGAATGAAAGAGAGATCCCGCGGCGAAGAGGCTGAAGGTGGATCCGTCCTGGAAATGTGAATAGGAGTTAAAAACGGCTGATGACCAGAGCATTCTGTGGCGGTGAAGACTGACCTGCGAGGACTGATCCAGCCCATTGTAGAACGTCACCGACTTGGCCTCCTTCCGCTGCCTCTCCAGAACTTCGAGCTGTGTTTGCAGAAAAGATGAGCAAAGAAAAGGCATCGATGATGGTGAAGAAGTAGAAGACGAACCTGATGCTCAGTTAGGAGCTCCTCTTTGTCCGATTTTCGCTTCTTCTGTGCGAGGCCGCTGTTGACGGCATCCACATACCGGCGATCGTTCTCCTTTTCATCTTGGCTCTCGGCTGCTGGCGCTGTGCTGCGCCGACGCTTGGCGATACGCCGGGGAGATGAGTCCGCACTTGATGATGACACTGCTGCAGCTGCGGGCACTGTGGGCTTGCTGAACTTGGGTCGATCATCCGATCCTGTAGTGGATGATGCGAGTGAGTGAAGGTATTCCTCAACTGATCCCTCGTCACTAAAAGATGGTGTTGGCCAACCTGGGAAGACCTGTGTGGGCACCTGCATGTCATCATCAGCGAAGGCCAGGCTAGCAGCGTGCGACAGGGACGCTGTTATGTCTAAGAAGAAGGAAGACACAACAGAACAGAGTGAGAGTGTTGTCGAAGCAAGGAATAGAATGTTGCACGTACCTTCACTGCCACCAGCTCCACTCCAGCCAAGGGGCAACTTGATGGGCACCTTTCCGGAAAGCTTGTGCAGCACGCTGACCAGATCCTCAGGAAGACCCGGCAGAGAAGAGGCGGTACCGACTGGACTCAGAGCATTCTGGTGAGCTGATCAAGAGAAGAGAAGTAAAGATGGCTTGGCCTGGTGGCGTACATGTGGTATTCCAGAACTGGATAGCTGCGTTCTTGAGCACCTTCCTCTTTGTCACCAGCGCCTCCTAGTATTTAGAATGATGAGTCGTACACGTATCATGCATGAACAGCAGAAATATAGAACCTTGAGCAAAGGCAAGAGCAGCTTGGCCGAATCGGAGTCATAAGGCGGCTTATGGTTGGACACGATCGACTTTGCCACAACGTCAAACACTTTATCCAAGTCCTTGCGTACGTTCGTCGTGGCGCCTCGGGAGAGTGAGATACTTCAAACAGAAGTTAGTTCGTTGACATCATTGCGCTGTGTGAGAGGACATGTGATCGTACCTGGCATGGGGAGGCACAGGGCTCTCCTGCAGCCACTTGCCGATTCCTTCACCAAAGGTGGTCACCAAACAGAGAACCTTCATCAAGGCGCGATTGTAAGCATCACCAGAAAGTTAAGGTAAAGTGATATAAGATTGTCGTCCTTTACCTCTGATCTGCCTCTGGCCTTGTCGAATAGTGCAGAAATGGTGTCGGTGAGGAAGGAGAGTGACACCTGCCACTCGCTTGCCATGAGCTGCTTTGTAGCGGCGTCCAGCTCTGTGTCACCGTCATCATCAACAACGATAACTGATGAGCTGAAAGGAACTCGCGTGACGTTCAGTATTGAACCTGATACGCTCGGTACCTTTCATGTACTCATTCACGTATTCCTCCTCTTGAGCTGCGAGAGTCTCCGGGTAGACAGACATCGTCTTGAAGAGGCGCTGGAGCAACTTGAGATGTGCACTTGGTTCACTGGACCAGAAGATGATGTCAGTGAGGATATCTCAAATAAAAACCCAACAGAGAATCGCAGCGGTACCACGGCTTTGATTTGCTCTTGTGGGAACCAACAGCGGAGATGAAGACGTTGTTCGATCCGGCCACATCGACCATCATCTTGGCCGCCTCGATGATCTTGCCGACACCGCTGTTCCACCGTAGGCCAGGCCGGAGGATATCCATGATGAGCTGACATATATGCTCGACGCACCCTTTCGCCTCGTCCTTGAGGGCCGAGATCCTGCACAATGCTATGCATTGAGATCGTGCCCATCACTATCCATAGGGAAATCATCAGGACTACCTGAAGAAAGTGGAGTAGAGCAGATGCCACGTCTTCTTCACGTCTCCGACAGTGCCATCCACCAGCATCGGCCATGAAGTCTGACCGTCACCTTGAAGAGCGGCACGAAGCGGGAAGAGCAGCGCACTATGTGCAACATCGGTGAGATTGCTGGCAAGCAAGGGGCATTAGGATGAAGAGGGACTCACGTGTAGTACACCGCGCGGTGATCGTGCTTGTTGGGCAGCGGGAACGGGAACGGGACGTCAGCAGCGCAGTTGGTCTCCTCCATCCGTTCTTCGAGGTTGCGCGCTGCACGCGAGCGGGTCAGGGAAGGGAAGGAAGTGGGCAAAGTTGGGAAAGGGAAGGTCGAGAACGAACCAATGCACATCCATCCCATCATGAGCACCTTCTGGTTGGTCTTGCGGGCGCTAGAAGATTCGAGCAGGCTTTGCAGCACATGCAACGCAGTGAGCAGGGATGCATTGGGGTTGACTTGTTTCTCTTTCTGAGAAAGAGGCAGAACATTATCAAAGTATAAACCTGAGTTATCTTATTCATTGTGGTCAAGCTAAGATAAGTAAAGTGTACCGGTGCGGGAATGATACTGAGCAGCGTGTTCAAGACTTCAGTGAATGTCTTCTGTTCTGAGACAGCGTTGATGTTGGTGAAGAGGCCACTCAACAGGATTCCTGGTCAGAGGGAAAGCAATGGTGAGTGACAATGGATAGGCCTGCGATGCTGCTGTGGTGAAAGTCATGTGTGCAGATACCAAGTAGAGTAGCCGTGGATGCATGAGCGGTAGGGGATGATGCATCCGTAAGTACGTGATGAGGTGAAGGCGAGAGGCGGTAGGTATGATGGGTAGCTTGCGCCTTGTTCCCGCCACGACTCGATGACGGGGCGGAGAAGGCTTGAAGGAAGCGATAGAGAAGGGATGACGCGTAGGCCAGCGGGACTGAAGCCTCCTTGTTCCCTAACAAACCCGATCCCGAAGCGAGCAGATCACTGAGGAAGTGCACGAGTTGAGATACGATTGAAGCGATCCTCTGCAAGCACGATTTGAGGTGAGAAATGAGCATCACCATCACTGCCAAATGATGAGCGAGTGCAACCTTGCTCTCAGGATCTTGCGCGTGCAGCCGTGCAACACGATCGACTAGACCTTGCCATACATTCAACAGAGCATCCTGAAAGTGGAGGTGAGAATGGAAATGGAGAGTAGCCTACAGCGATGAGGAAGGCAAGTACGGAAGTGGCGAGAATGTAAGGAGGCAGGATCTGTAAGATGAACAGGGCAAGGTTGTCCACAAGCCAGTCGGCCGCCAAGGTCAGCGGCTCGGGATCGGACGCGACCTTGTCGCTTGTCTCAGGCGGGAGGGTCATCAGTTTGGCTGCAGTGAACGCACGCAATGTAAGGAATCCTTCAAGTCAATGATCAGGACGAGAGGGCGCATGTTACCAACAAACTGCAGGACCTCTTCCACAAGCTCCTTCTCGGTCATCTTAGCCACTGCTTCAAGGAAGGGAAAGAAGACCTGAAGAACATTCATCACGTTCATCAATACCACGCCAGCGAATGATTGGCCTTTCTGCAATAATTACCTGTGAGAACACGGTGGGCAGCGACTGGCCAAAGGCCGCGATCATGTGCATCCACGAGTGAAGAAGGGCGCGCCTAACATCATTATTCTGCTCGCGTTCGACACTGCTAAGATATGGTTTCATAAGCAGCTCGGTTCGCTTCGACTTGGGTCGAAGAAGGTGAGGCATGTCGTGTGTGCAATTGTCCATGAGGTACTGCCATCCTTCCCACGTTGCGATGCGAACGTTAGCGTCGGTGTGGTTGAATGTAGCCTGCGCGAAAGGCACAAGTGAGTGAGCGAATGAACAGGAGTGAAGATGGCTGGGCATACGGAAGGAATCTGCAGGAAGGCTTTGATGAGTCCGCTGCTCCAGAGCTCTTTCTGAAGTAGCACGACAAAGTAACCTGATGAAGATGAGTAGGCATTTGAGTGATGAACCTGGGCATAATCTAACGGCGTTCTTACCCCACACTCGCATGGCGTAGACGGCTTTATCCTTGCCTTGGACGGGAGACTCTTCATCGAGAAACAAGTTAAATCGTTCCAGCAGGCCACCGTTAAGCTCACGCACCAGCGCCTGTAATAAAAGCAAGACGACGGGATCGGTCGCGTTAGTTAACAAAGAATGTGCGCGTTGGCAATCTGGATGATGTACGGAAGAGACAGTCGGAGATATTCCTGCTTGGGTGAGAAGAGAAAATGAAGCCTTCACGACTGCCTCGGCCTTCTCTCGTACACTGTAGCGAATGCGACTGATCAGTACCCTATTCAAGTCAAGGCAGTGTAAATAAGATCGCATACGTAGGATTCTCGTGCAGAAGACGAGTACAGGTGAGTGGCACCCACACATCAGCGTACTTGACCATTAGATCAGGAACCTGACCCATAAGCTTGCCTGGGGGAAGCGAGTACGCAACGTGAGTGGATAGAAGATGAGGTAAAAAGGTAGCAGTGCCCCTACCGTAGGCAGCAATAGATTCATATTCGATCGTTGACGATGGGAAGCGCGGAGCAGACGTGCCGATGAGCTTCGCCACGGCATCGAGAATCTCAGGTAACTTCTTGCTCACCGCATAGCGTAGCTGCTGGATGGCAATGCACCACACTGCCAGATTGCAGGTCGTCTGGTGTTAACGTCCATTCGCAACGGGTATGAAGGTCAGTCACAACAGCTAGATGGAGCTGACATCGCTGGAGTTCAACCTTCGCTTCTGATGTCCGAATCACGTCTATGACTGCGTCCAGCAATCGCTCCGACTGCTCCTCTGCGTTCATACAAACGCGCACGCATCAGCATAAGCATCTCATTCTCCTAGACATGTGCACAATCATCGACCCCACTCCACTTCACGTCATCCCTCTGCCTCCCACGTTAGTCGACATCACTATCACCACCATCATCAGGCACATCATCATTATCATCCATGCCGCTCCAACACCATCAGCACTATACCGTTCAACTGGGCCACGACGGCTGTGTTATAAGCAAAGTAGCCAAGCGATCGGAGTGCTATCTCTGCCCTGTCGGTTGGTGAATGTTGTGTCAGCCATTGCAAACAGAAAAGAAAAAACGTTAGGAAAGTGGCAAGTAAGAATGATGGAAGGAATAAAAAGAAGAAAGATGTACATCTTCTTGGTCTCTACATGACGACCAACAAGGGAGGCATAGGCATCCACCAGTTCATTGAGATGGGTTTTGATCTGCACCGGATCCAACGTTGTGCCCTTGAGCAGTGCATTCAGTGCGTCGAACGCAGCGAGCGAAGTCTTCGTGGCCTTTCCGGTCTTCGCAGCCTTCAGCACGTTGACAATCTCGGCCATGGGTCAAATCTTGAATTTATGTCCGTAAAACAGGATCTCGGCCAAAAATGTGTAATGATGAAGGAATCTACTTAAAGATCCAATCTCACCCCCTCCAACATCCACCTGTGCGAATCTGTAGGTATGTTGTTATTCGCTATGTTTGGCCTGCTTTCGATAGCGGCCTGTGGCGTTTCTGTTGGTAAAATTTGGCGCGAAAATTTCCATATGTTTGAAACAATTTTGCATTACATCAGATAATTTCGTAACTATTTCATAACAATATTCATTTTTCGAATTTGTAGCGGAAAAGCGTGAGCCGATCTACGCAGCGTCCTCTGTCTCCTGGTGGAGAGGGGCCCACACCGGTGAACAAAGAATTGTTTCTTTTTCTTTTTCCTTTTTCTTAATTGATGGATCTCTCGCTCGAGCGGGCGCTCAAGATTCTCGAGACGCCCTCGGCCTCTGTGCCTGAGACGCTCGAATTTCGCGAGAATCGCATCAGAAGCTGCCGCCTCGTCGCGGCCCATCTCTGCAATCCTGCGCTTCGGTAATTTGTTATTCATTTGTTAATTTTATTTCTGAAATATTTGAACAATAATAATAAAATTATATTCAGGATCTAATAATTTCATCGAAAATTAAAAAATTCAAAAGAAAGAAGAAAAATAAATACTATATTATCTCATCTTGATATTTTTAATTAATTGTCTATTTTGTTAATGACTTTTATGTAAATCCAACAGAGCCAACACAGATTTTGCAGCGCAGCTGTCGCGCGGCGTCGGTGGTTTGCTGCAGACATGTGGAGACAAGGACATGTCCGTGTGGACGGTGGCTGATGAGCACCTCAACAAGGTCATCAAGGTACATGCACCCTACGCCGCCTCCTCAAGTTGATGATGAGCTGACATTGATGGATTTGCTGTGCGCTGTAGACTCTAATTGCGTCCTTTCAAGACCGCGTGCTCATTGCGCTGTACAAGGGCATCAAGGCATGACCACACACTTTACCTGGTGCTGCGAGTCGTTGTTAAGACTAACACACTTTCATCTTCTGCAGAGCGCTGACAGCACTCGCGCGCGACGGTCGGCATTGCTCAAGTTCTCGCAAGTGTGCGAGTACATTCACCCTACCAAGTGCAGGAAATATGTCTCATCGCTGTTGACAGTGATTCAAGACATCATCGAAAGGGTAAGGTTACCACTTACGCTTGATGACCTCTTACAGTAACTCCCCGCTTTTCCACGATACCAGGGCGATGAAATGATGCAAGAGACACTGAGCGATGCCATGGACAAGATATGCAGCACCCTCGTTTATTACTTGCGGGAGAAGGAAGTCAACAACCTCATCGAGTTACTCGTTCGCAATCTTGCCGATCCGTCAGGTTAGTCTTCTGCCCGTGTATACACTCGATTCAACCTTAGAATTCACCTTTGTTGATGTAGGGGCCATACGCCGAGCATCTGCGGCTTCGATTGTCACAATCTGTCGACATTACCCTAAGTCTCCGTTTGACTTTGCTATCTACACTATTCGGAAGCAGCTCCAATCCTACTCCATTCCGTCAGTCAAGCCGGATCAACAGGTGCACTAGGAGCGTTTATTCTGATTTGTTTGTGGAGGGAAGCTCACAGTATTCTATAGGACCTACCTACATCTCCCGCAGTATCGCCGAAATCGATGAGAAGGGTTCTGAGTGCTGCTCCCACGTCACCAAGAATGTCCTTCATCGACGACAATGAAGATGAAGAAGACATTGCCGAAGAGGAGAAATCTACAGATGATATAAAGAGAGAACCATTAAGCCCACGTTCAGAAGATAAGATTGGTGAAGGTGCATATATGTGCTCTAAACACTGCTGCGCTCGATCACTCATGTTATGCCAGCAGAAGCCAAAAAGCCCATTACAGAAGCCAATCTCTATGGCATACTCTATTGCCTTCTTCAGTTGCTGAACCTGTCTGAGGAATGGAAGAATCGAGTCATCGATCCTCGCAATCCAATCCTACCACATGTTTTCTTCTTGCATGAACTTGCCTCGCAATGGTGCGGTCCACTTTTGTTTCAAGTGCTCTTGCATCTCATACCAACAACTCTATTTCAGTGTGGTTCATTACGATCAGAATGTGATGGGCATAGCTCTTGAACTTCTTCAGGCCATCTTGGCAGCATCGTATAGCCCTTCACGTAGTTCTGTCATCAACTCGCAACTTGTTTCTGCTGAGATAGGTAAGTCTTACATGCTGCGCACTGTTTCTCCCAAAACTTAGTTACCTCTTCGCTCCAGTGCCTGAGATCTTAGGTCGATTAACATGGATTCTGAATCGCAAGCCGCCCGTCCGGGTCGCCTCTCGCGCTGTTGTGCTCCAGTGCCTGTCGTACCTGGCGCTCCACTACACTCAATCGTTCTGCGATTATTTCCGGCTCCAGCCAGATGCTGGCTCTACTGAGGCTTCAGTAGAGGGAACAGAGCAGCCGACTAATAGGGAAGAGGAGTCACTCAAGTCCTACATAGAGCAGCAGCATTCGATGAAGGAGCTGCTCCTGCTCGTGACGTTCTCGGATCCGCTGATACGCGGAAACCTTGCTCATGTCATAGCGGGCTTCGTTTCCGGTCTCCTTCGAAATCCTCACGCTGTAGCCATTCGCAATACGGGGAATGAGCAGAGTGTGCTCGCTCGCGATGTGGTCGACATTCCGTCACTTATCAACGATTATCTGCTCCGACTGCTACTTGACGAATCGGCGAACGTACGCAAGATGGGGTGCCGAGCACTGGTCAGCTGCTTCAACGATGTCCTTGCCTCGTCACATGCTCGCTGTGCCATTACCATTCTCTACACTCTGCTGGACAGCATTCGTGAGGATACCTACTGGCTGGTCAAGACGGAGGTAAGCGATCGACGAAGCACCGGGTGAATGCACAGCTATGCTTTGCTTTCGGTCTCTGATAATTGTTTATCTACTACCTAGGCTTTGGCATTTGTGGCAAGCATAGACTTTAGTGCTCTGCAATTGATTGAACGGGACATCGCCAGCGAGAATCGAATTTTTGTGTATACTCAAGAGGAGACCTCGTTCCAAAGACGTTGCTTGAATATGGTTCTTGATCTTCTTGCAAGCCCCGACGTTCGTGTGCGTCAGGTAACGTCGTTCCTTTCTTCGCATTTGCGTGCTATCTTGCTTTCTAAACTACCTTTGCAGGCGGCTGCGGAGACGATGGTTGCTTTGGTTGAAAAGCTGCAGCTGTATTCGCCAGCATATTCTGCTAATCCCTATGCTGCCCTCATTGAGAGGCACATTCGTCATCTGGCCAATATCCACTCAATCAAAAAGGTACATTAGCTGCCGCCGTATGTGAGTGTTAGATAAGCTGGCAATGGCTAATGGTATGTGTTGTTAGTTTGCTGTACGGCGAGACGTTCTTTACAATCTCTCACATATATCTCAACTTTTGCTCGAACGAGTGAATTCGCTTGTCCCCGATGATGGAATTCGTGGGATCTATCGCGCGCTGATGCTCATGTGTAAGACTTACTCAAATCCTCACAACTATCTGGTGCACTCACATGGTACGAGTTTCGCTTCGCCATAATCAATCGTGGTCCGTATGCTAATCATCCTGTTGGTCTAGTGGAGGGCATAAAGCATTATGAGGCTCTGCCGAACCCTATGGCCATCTACTTTGGCGACTTCATCCCTCTCATACTCGATCGGCTGACAACATCCTGGGTGGCTACGGATCTGGACCTGCACATTGATCTCGTTCAGGTTGTCACTGCTGCGTTATCATTCCCTTATTAATTTAAGGTCTATATCACTAAGCCTAGCGTGAAATGAGCAGATAATTGGCTATTTGTCCAAGAAGTCAGAGCGGCATCACCTTACTTCACAATGGCTTCGCGCTATGCAGCACCTGTTGGCGGTTATTACATTGATATCACACATCACCCAGCGGAAGCCCACGCCACAGCCAAAGCCCGAAACAGGTAAGATTTTTACGTACATATGGGATCTTCTGTATAGCCTATCTGCTTCCCTGTACCTGATACATATCCATCTTATCGCACATAACAGCATCTGGCCTTGCAATGATTGCGGATTTGGCTGGTATCCATTACAGCACTGTGTATCGTGGGTGATCATTAACGCTCTCTGTTTCCAGCATCACCCTCAACCAAAGGTGCTGTTCTCGGTGCAGTTGCAAATCAAGGGATCTACAATGAGCTTTATGAGAAGCTGCACAGTGCTTTCATCACCTCGCTCATCTCCTTCGATGATGACAGATTTTCCATTCTTCGCAAGGCCTGTTTCAGGGTTGGTGCCGTTCTTCAGTTCATTTGTGGCGGGTTTCCTTCTCATCATCTTTGCCTTTGTTTTTCAGTCCTTAGCAGTACTCATCCGTAGTGTTGGACGCTACGTCGTTCCCTTTGCACAAGAAATCCTCAGTCATTTGAATATTCACTTCTTCCTCTCTCCTAAGGTACCTCTCTCGCATCATCAGGCAGGAACAGTTATCAATTGAACCATGGTGTCTAGGCTGTCATGCCATGTTTGTTGGAGCTGTTCATGGTGACATTCCACCCCGTGCAAGCTTCCAAGTCTCAAGGCCAGCGTATGTTCCATAACCCTTCCGCCAGGGCCCATCAATCCGTCGCTCATGATCACAGTACCTTTCCTTGATTGACCTTAGAAGAAACCTCGTGTAAGAAACTGAATTGTTTCATAGATATGGGCATCTACGAACAACTTTATCAGAACTGCGATGACGATGCACTCGGCGCGCAACTGTCCAAAATCCCATCTCTGCGACCATCCCTCCTGGCACACCCATATCGACTTCGCGAAACCCAGTCCGAAGACTTCTACAGCAAGATTGACCTACCGATTCCGGTGATCGAAGCCGACAAGCTCATTCGGTATGTCTAATCCCTATATTCCCTATCTGGTCATGTAGGGGTCACTGACAGGTCCACTCGCCTGTTAGAAGTGGGAAGTCGCTGATCAGGCTATTTGAACCACTTGTGATCGGTGCCATGAAGCTTTATCGGGACACACACAATATTGACTTACAAAAAAAGATTCTCTTTATGATGACGCAGCTCATCAAGTTCGGGGTACTGAAACCTGCTGCAATACGCTTGTGTTTGACTGCAGCTGCTTACTCCTTCTCGTTCAGATTGATTTCTCGCGTTTGGACAAAGATCAATCCTTCCTGGGTCATGTGATCAACCAGATCATGGGCAAGAAATCCTATCTACCGCACCCGCCGCACATTCTACCCTACATCTTCGATTTCCTTTCTGTTCTCGCCATCATCCGAAGACATTCTCCTGGCGTAGGTTTCCCTTGATTGTATCACTCAAGGTTGGATATCTCATGTTCTTCCTCTTCACAGACCCTTTCAAACGACCGCATGTTGCGATTGACGTCGTGTGTGTTCAGTTCTCCTTACTGGGCAAGCTCGGGCACACTCCTTTCCACTATTGCCAGGTACGGGAGCTTACTTTCTTTGAAGAGTCATCACATTTTAATCTGTCATACTCTAGCATGCTGCGTGAGCTCTTCAGTTCGCAGACCACAACAAAGTGGATTGAAGAGGAAAGTGAAAAGGAACTAAAAGAACTTCGCGATGAGTTCTTGGGGCGTGTCCTTAAGCGTGTCAACCTTAACCAGGGCATTTCGCTCCTATCGATCATCCTCTTCAAGAGTCGGTATCGAGTCGAAGAAGTTAAAGGGTACTTACCCTCCCTTGCTTTATATATATAAGTCGCCATAATGTCTCCGAGTATTCACTCCATCATCTTGTGTTACAAGATACGCGCTCAAGATTGGACAGAGCCTCTTTCCGCTCTTGGCATCTGCTTCCCTCGCATCCAGCATCGCCACAAACGATTATGTAAGTAACCACAGTTCTTTTGTTTCTTCCTATACGCTGACGCCCACACGCTCACACAGGAACTGATGGAGCTCTATGCCCTCTTTGATAAAGTTGTGGAGAAACACACAGAAACAGAAAAGGATAAGAGGGAGCTGCTAGAGCTGCTCGTTACTGGATTCCTGGGGCTGGTAGGTCCTTTTCGATCCATTCCGTGAATGACAGTATGCCCACTTATCGACATCTTTCAGTGCAAAGAAGTAGAGAATCGATCAGAGGATGTAACCCGATTCAGTCAGGGCAAGCTTCTATCTGCGAGAGACTTGGAGCAATCGATCAAATCTGTGAATGGGCCCTTTTGGTTGCCATCGGCTCTTGTGGTATGTTCAGCTGAAATTGATTGTCTCCAAGCGTGAGATAGGCGTTAACATGTTCCCTCAAGGTTCTCCGATTCTTCGGCACGATGAGCGAATCAGACCTCTTGTCAGTTCTTGAATCAAAGCTGGAGCTCAATGAATCCCAGAAGGCAGACGAGTTGTTTGCCCAGAAGCTTGTGGAGCTTTTGTTCCTTGCAACCCGTACACCCGCTCCCCTGTTCTGGATTAAGTTGCAGAGGTTGAACGAGTTTTGTTTACAGGTGATACGCTGCAGAAGGAGCACGCATCCCAGTTCGCAATTCAGCTGTACTCCCATTTAACACACCACTTGATTGCCTTGGTCTCGACCACGAAATTCCCTACGTTGCATGCTGCCTTACGGAATCTATGGAAGAACACCGGATTTGTCGAACAGCGACTTCTTCCTCTCATATTTAATGGACCTGTGACCTACGGACGAGAAGTCGCATGTGTGTGCCTTGCCAGGTACTTATCCGCACAGAAGGGAGTACAGTTTAATGAAACTGAATTTACTGCGCAGAGTCATGCTTGCCTTGAACCTGCCCGAGCTGTGCTTGTGCCTGCTCAGGTTCGCGAGTGCCGAAGAGTCAGTCAAGCCTGGCTGTACAAGAAACGAGGGCTGGAAGGCACGAGTGATCAAGATCGCAGCACTCGTGGGCTACCTCTCCAACTTCAT
Organism: Acanthamoeba royreba; assembly: GCA_000826365.1. Taxonomy (NCBI): domain Eukaryota; phylum Discosea; order Longamoebia; family Acanthamoebidae; genus Acanthamoeba; species Acanthamoeba royreba. The sequence goes on from CDEZ01023569.1 coordinate 112,222, forward strand.
TGATACCTCGACGGATGCCTCTGGAGATCTTACGTGGAGTGACGACCTCGGCTTGCTTCTAGTGTACATCATCCTGCCTTTCATCGTGCACCGTTCATGATCTGATCGCCAATTGACCATTCCAGGGAGCACGTCGGCGAACCTACCGTCACAAAGTTCCTCAGTACAGTGGGAAAGGCTCTGTCGTCGCCTACCATGTATGCCACAGCCAAGGGCAAGTTTGCATACCAGTTGTTCATCTTCTTGAAAGCAAGTCTATTGTCGGATGATGCCAGCCAAAATCAACACTTCAAGAATCTACTTGCAGGATTAGGAAGCCTACCGCCTTCCATCGTCACGATAAAGGTATTAAGCAGTCACGACTCTGGAGAGGACTTTCAATTCACCCTGATATCTTCGTAGGTCATCTTGCGCGTGTTAGCTCGACGTGGCAGATCACTATTTGCTCAGAGACTCCTCGCTTCGCAGCTCTTGTCCGAAATTGCATACGTGCTTTCCAGCTCCCGCATCTTTTATATGCTGCAGGGTATCGTCACTGCCATCTGCAAATATGGACTTGTGACTAAGCGTCGGATTCTATCTTACATGCAGGAATCGACAACCAGAAGAAACGGGAAGCGAAGCTGCAAAGGCAGGTGACGAAGGTAAGGCAGCTCTTCGATGCTCTCTGCTTCGGCGAGAACTCGCCACTTCACGTGGCCTTCACTCGCTTTATCACTGGCGCTCTCGAGCTGTTAACGAAGCAAGATGAAGAAGAACCAAGTGGCTCTAAGGGCGATCAGGTGTCGCTGTCTGCTCGACGTCACTCCGAGCAGGAGAATTTGGTACTTCTGAAGCAAAGGCTGCATGGTGACAACTGGAAAGACGCAATCGCGGACTATGTTAAGGACCGTTCAGTTGAACTCAACGTACAACGAACGTCCGAACACGATCGTCTGATATCAGGCCTAAAGGCCCTCTACCACGCCGACAAGACGAGCTTCTTGGCTTTGCTAGGGCCCTCACGCCAGACTGAATCACTGGCCAATGCGGATAAAGCCACGGATGCGGAAAGCGAAGATACGGAAGAGTTACGCGAACAGCGTTGCGACCTCGGTCTGCTCGCCCATCTCATCATCTCCTCGAAACCTCTCCTAAAGGAAGCCGAAGTGAGGACTGCACTGGTGGCTCTGCTCGCTTCACGAATTCACACAGTTATACAACGGGAGAGCACATTGCCCTGGTACGATCACGTCCAACTGGCCAAGTGCGTGATCTCCGTGCTCCAACACGACGGACGACCATCAGCTGGATTGCTCGGCTCATCATCTCCGGCGACACAATCGCTGACCGCTTCGGCTGCGGCTCTTTTACCCTATAAGTCTTCGCTCTCACAAGCCCTCTTCAAGGACGTAGATGAGTTGAAGATGATATCGTTCTGCGGTGCTCTTCTACGGCAGTACTTGGCTACGCTTGACAACAATACCTCCAACGACAAGGATTTAGCCATTTCCGGTTCCGAGGAGGATCTCTTTGTGGTTCTCAAGTGCACTGAGATTATCATCAGCAGCAGCAAACGAGAAACCTTGACCGAGTGGTCCTCACCTGAAGAAAAGGAGGCGTGGGAAAGGATGTTTGCCAGCATTCTTAAGGTACACTTCCACTTCTCCCTGTCGGAGTGTCGTCATTGGTGAAAGTAACCCTCCCAATACTGTAGATTCAAGCCTTGCTGTCCGGTAAGTCAATCAGAATGGCCCACGAGAACATAGGCGAAAGAGAGGACATCAAGATGGAGCGAGTCATGGAGATCTTGCTCTCTGAAGACACCAACAAACGATTTGCCTATCTTCAAAATACGTTTGCCGACAACTTGATTGTCGATGCCTACTGTCAGATGGTGATCTCACTAGCACGGAAGGACGTCCAACTCATCTACCCACAGATAGTTGAAGGGGGTACGACATATCTCATAGCTCTCTCCTTCATTGATCATGCGTGACACTCACAAACATTGTTAAATGCTCCACAGCCTATCTCGAGTACGATCTGCTGCAAAATATCAACAACATGCACGATAGCAGTCGGCAGAAGATTGATGAGAACCCTGAAAAGATTTTGGCCATTACTCTGCGCTTGCTCAACGCCGTCACGTGGGATCACAACTCTCAATTCACGAAGCTCTGGTTCGTTCTCTCTAGTTAACAATAAGGAAGCAAAGTGCAGTAGCTAAGCTTTCTTGCGTTGATATGTTCAGGGCGAACTTATTGGCCATGTTCAATGCAAACAAAGTGAATGAGGAGTGGTGCACCCTGAAGACGCAGTCTCTCCTTTCTCGATCTCTCACAACTCTCCTTGTGCGCTCCTGCCTTGCCGAAGCCGCACTATCGGTAAGCTATTTCTGTAGGTTGTAAGGGACTAGAGGGTGAGTGGCTAAGATCTATGTTTCAAAAACCTGCAGGAAGTGACTGCCTCACCTACCTCGCTGAGCGGCACAAAGTGGCACTATTGGATGACCGTTGGTATGATGGCCTGGGACGCTTACTCCGTCATTCATGTGCCCCGTGAACGTGAGCTTATCTATCTTAATAGCGAAAATGGCCAGTCTTTAGTGAGGTACGTCTTCAATTTCCAGACTTTGCGAGCCACTCACAGACCTTCCACTTTGACAGATTACAGAGCGCGCTTGCATCGTCCGTTGCGAAGATCCAATCACCAACTGCCCATTCTTTGGGATCAGCTCATTTTCCTCGTCCCTTGCCCACCAACTCAGCCCTACATAGCAGCAGTTTGTTGCTCCTATCGCCCTATCACCAGAATATCGAGCGGATTGGCTGGTACGCCTCTTGTTCACCGTTTTTGCGAAATGCTGCAGCTCAAACACATTTGCCACACAGGCCCTACCTGCGGTATTATGCAGGTCAAATATCAGTACACGAATTGAGGCAGAACAGGCAGTATAAGTGGCAGGTACCTAAAGGGAATCAAGTCTTTGTGTTAGGCTAACTTGGATTTCCGTGTGTGTTTCTCCTGTAGGGAATCGACATGAGCACGCTTGTTGATGTCTTGCTACGTTCCTTCGAGAAACGCCTTGCCTCGGAACCTGGATCGATGATGGCTCGAGAGATGGTGCGCTTCTTGGCGTTCTCTGAAGATGGATTGATGCACTTACATCACCTATAGGTGTGTGGAATCCTGATTCTCTCGGATCTCTTCCGTGCCGATCATTGGAAGTGGATGTGCCAGCTTTTCATACGCATGCTGAACGAGGTACCGCCTTTCATTTAACGAGAGCCACGTCGTCCTTACCATGCTCACTCGAACAGGATCAAATAGAGGATCACCTCCTTCACTATTACCTGCTTGTGGGCATAACGAAAGCGCTCTCCGTAAGCGAGCGGGAGTGCCTACAGCTTGTAACGCCGCTGTTCGTAGCCAATATATTCCGGCAGGCTTTGGAAGGCATTAGCCAGGGGTCCCGTATGGCGGCACTCAACGCCTTGCTCATTTTGATCGAGGGCAATCTATCGAGGGTACTCCATACCGTATGCCGATGTTGCTCATGTGGGAGGCAGATCTAACAGTCTGGCTTGTTTAACTAGGTGTTGCTGCCACTACTGCCATACTTCTTCAAGACGATTCTGGCAGCGCTCTGTGAAGAAGGAAGCGCCAGTCACTGGACTGGCACTGCTCGCGAGCAGGCGCATCTGGTGGCTGTTACCTTCCTGCTGATAGAACAGTATCCTAAGGAATCAGAAGAGCAAGACTTCACTCGAAGGGCACTGTTACAGACAATCAAAATTGGCGAGACCTCGGACAACAAGACGGTAGTTTTTATCCATCCCTGCGTTGCTGTTTGCGGTGAAGCCCGTGCAAACTAACATATCATTGAATGGTAGCTGCTAAGTGCTATTTTCAGAGGCTTTGACCGACTGCTGATCTCGTTCTCACTATCTCACACTCATCGGAAACGGTTAACAAAGTTCGCCATGGGTACTGACTCCCACTTGCTTCTCATATCTGAGTACCTATCTGACCACGTCACCCATCCAAGGCAAAATTCACTCGTTCGTGGGGCAGGGTGATGGCGAGCTCTTCCTCTACTCACTGGGTTTGATGCTGACCGTGATGTACACGGAGCGTGACAGCAAACTACCCAAGCCAACTACCTCATCGCCCACCGATAGAGAAAGGTACCGTTTATTTAACAATTGATGCTGCCCGACGCTCGAAACAACACTAAAACCCATTTCGGCCCTCCTGAGCAGCCGTAACGAGGTGAGGAACATCGAGCGGGTCACCATCCTCTTCTCTAAGCTTTCCACATCTTTGTCCTTTGAATCACAAGCTATCATCAAGTACGCTACGCTGTTGGACATGTCTTCATCCAGAAAAGGAGTTAACTTGAGTTTAATTATTTGCAGAGTGTTGCCACGCTTACTAGTCGACTTCTTCCGTGTGGAGCAAACGTTGACCTTAGTTATCGGTGAGTTTGTCAAGGCAGTCGCCAAGGGCGGGCCCTCGCCTGTCTCGTACATCCTATACAAGGTGCGCTTATGTCCTATGAGTGTAGTTAAGTTCTTCACGCTAAGGGTCTTGGTTCAGGTGTTCCGCTTGTTGATAAAGCAAGGGCAAAAGCAAACGCTCTCACAGTGGATCCTCATATGTGCGCCGAACTTTACCAACATTCGTCAGCTTGCTTGGTCAACTTGGGGCATGGCTTGCCTCTTCCTTCCGATCGCCGGCGAACGCGCTGTGCGAGCTCTTTTTCCCGACATTGCCAGGACAGGCTACGTGCCTGCCGACCTGTTCATACTCATTGCCTTCCACTTCTATACTCTCTTGGTACCCCTCCCGTTGTCTTCACGAGGCTATGATGACTTATCACAAACGATTAGGAGGATGATTCTGCTCGCAAGACCTTCATCTCTACCTTCGAACAAATCACTGAGGAGCCCTTCCCTTCGCTGGTGCACATCTGTAAGATGGATAGCAAACGGCGTAAGCTGCACCACAAGAAGCAGCAGGAGCACCGATCCTTATCGGCGCATTCTCCTCCGGCGTCACCGCTCCCTCCGGTGCTCTCACTGAGTGCCCTACGATCCAAGTCCGAGGGTGGTGAGAGCGAAGAGAGTTTCGAAGATAAGGAGCGCCGAAGGAGAAAGCAGCTTAGCCCGTTCAAGGACCGCCTCAGCGAGAAGCGGATACGCGAGCGATTCTACGCACGGATGCGTCGAGGCGATGGCAACGGCAGCAACAGCGGGAGCGACGCGGAAGCGTCACCCCAGCCCCGATACGACCGAAGGCGTGAGAAAAGTTACGATGAAGCTGCATTGCAGCGCATCAAGGAGCAAGCCCAACAGCTACGCGAGCAAGAACAGGAATCAGGTTCAGCGGGAGCTTCTCCTACGCAATCACCAAATCAACGACGGCGTGAACTCAGCTTTGATGAAGTCACGCAAGCTCGGCGACGGCTCGAGGTCGAGCGCCAAAGAGAACTCAAGAACATTACCACGCTCGCATCTGATGAAGCGCAGCACAGGCCCAGCAACCACACAAGTGCTGAGGATGCAGAACGGACTGAAGGCGAGGAAGAGCACGGATCCACGTCCTCAGCAAAACTGCCCAAGAAGAAGCGACGCAGATCAAAGAAGTCGCCCTCTGCTGATCCATCGGGATCACCTGCTTCCGCATCCTCATCTTCGGCCGAGGACAGCGACAGTCCCGCCGTTAGCTCGACACTGCCTGAATCCACAGGGCCGGAACGCTCCGCCGGCTCTTCGCTCGCTACGAGCACCGGTGAGCCGCCAGAAGCTGAGGTGGAAGATCGAGAGAAGGAAAGGCCACGAGAGGACCAGGCCGTAGTAGTGGAGGTGAAGGTGGACAGTGCCTCTTCTTCAGCACCTGCAGCGAACGGAGATGAAGGAACGCCTTGATTGTACTCTCCCACAAGGTTCGCGTCAAATTTTCACAAATTTGAATTCGTTTTGCTATTGTATCAAATATTTTCCTTAAATTTTCTTTTCTTCTTTTAATTTCCCTGTCCTTTTATTGGCCACTTACCCAATCCCGAGTGTCGACACCAATTACCACCGTTTCGCGAGACAAGCGATACCGGTGCGACAGGCCTCCATAAGCTGGACCGCCGTGGAGAAAAGAACTTGAAAAAGGCTCGAAACCTTGGGACCACAGGGGGACGTAAGACGAGTCCCTTGCTTGAACCTGTTCGATACGATTCTTGACGAGATGTCTCGATGCGGACGAATCCGTCGAGATTCTCTACTGCTCCACCTCGCTCTCATCTCCCTCGCTTTCCTCATCCTTCTCTCATGGAGGGCCGATGCTTCCAAAGTGAAATCCTCCACTAAGTCTTCCTCTTCCTCTTCATCGTACAGAGACTTCGTCAAACAACAAAGGGAGGCCAAGAAAAGAGAATCCTCGTCCGATACCCTTCAACAACGCAATCCAGCGGCGCTGTTCATCCTGGAAAGCGGCAACACCGACTTCACCAACCTCTCCATCTCCAACCTTGCAGTGGTCGCCAACAGCATCAGCGGTGAGAACGACACCGTCTTTTCTTCGGAAGTGAAGGACAGCTTGGAGGGTGCGATCTGGATCCAGGACTTCAACTTCACGTACTCCAACCAGCTCGATGCGATAGATAGCCATGCTGCGGCCGCCCTAATCTCGCTTCTGGTTGCTTCGGGCACCAAGCACTGCACTTCTGGCCTTTGCGTGCGTGACGTCTCGGAGGCCTGGCAGCGAGGTGCCATCGAACAAGGGTGCCTACCGAGCTTGCTTGGGAACCTTTTTTCCTCTCACTGATGTCTCCTGCTTTCTCTCCCCAGGCTTCTGGAACGACTCGTTCCCTCCGCACTCAAGGACAAGCCCTCCACACCTGGCGGCGTCATTCCCCAGCTCCTTGGAAACCTAGGGTGGGGTCAGTTCAAAGTGAAGAAGAGGCCGGACAGCTCCAGCGCCATCCTCTTCAAGGGTATCTTCACTTTGCACTGTGCATACAAGAAACGATGTATCTTAACTTTGATGAGAATGGTGCAGCTGCGACTGCTGTAGCCAAGACTGCATTCTCCGACCTTGTGGAGCGCAACGAACCTCAAGTGAGGAAGCTGATGCAGAAGAAGAACTTGCAGGGCATCGTCGATCTTTCCTACGCGCTTGACGTGACGCCATTACTTGAGAAGCTGGAGAAGTACAACCTGGTCCTCAAGCTGGGCCTCAACAACTACGCGCCCACTGAGAAGCTCACACTAATCTTCACCAATGCCTTCCTACAGTCCTTCCGACTTGTCATGCCCGGTACATCCGTGCGTGTGGCTCTGTTGGTGGAGGCCAAGCTGATGATGACCTTCTTCCTTCAGACGCCACGATGAACCCTGACGGCAACGTTCTCGAGGAGCTGGGCTGGAGGTACGAGAAGATGTCGATCTTGTATGAACCTGGATACGTGAGCACACCCCAGAGCTTCTCCGGCAAGAACACCTACTTCAAGAGCAAGTGAGATTGTACTCTTCTTTCCTGCTCATCGATCATCCTCATCTTCTTGAAGTCATTACTCAACCAAGAGGCGAACATGGAAACTTTCAAGAGGATCAACACTCTCCTTCTGTTTACACTCACCCCTTCTCAAGAGGGAAGAGAAGAGCATGATACTGGCACACATGTCATGCTGTGCCATCAGCTCAATAAAAGACAAGTGCAGGGAGTAGTAGTAGAAGAAGAAGAATTCGTGCTGACGGGCTGGCCAAGAAGAAGAAGTAGAAGTAGAAGAACAAGAAGAACAAGAACAAGAACACCAACAAGAAGAAGAAGGAGACTGGAACCAAGTAACTCATCATTTGAGCAGACACAATAAGGAACACTGAGAATTTGGCCTACTAGGGTGGGAAGGAGCAAGAGCATAGGGAGAAAGGAGTGGAACCAGTATCTTGGGGAGAAGCAAGGCGACTACCTAGGGCAGCAGGAGTTTGTGGCCTTGACCATGTTGAGCATCATGTTGGCCTGGATGCGGCCCTTAACGTAGCCAGCAGTGCGTACTGCGATGCCAAAGTGGGTGGCGCCGTTGAAGTTGGACTGGCGTTCGCTCCACTGATGGACAGCCTGCTCGGGGGTTCCGGGGCCGAAGAACATCTCGCGGTAGTTGGAGACAGAAAGGCAGTAAGAGGTGCAAACCTTCTCCTCCATCTGCTTCTCCTCCTCCTCCTCGTCGTTGTTCTTCTTCTTCTTGTCGCTCGTGGCTCCCTTGAAGTCGTAGGAGTCAAAGTCGAGAGCGTACGCTTTCCTGGCGTTGTAGCGCGCATCGAGGGAGCGATCGTTGGCCATCAGGTCGCAGAGAGCGCCCTGAACGAGTTCCGAGAGGTAGTCGGAGAGGATGAGGTTCGAGTAGGAGTGGACGTTGTAGGTCTTGTAGAGGCGGTTGAAGTACTGGCGCTCAGCCCTGGTGTTGGGCCTGGTGTTGATGTAGAGGGTGCAATTGACGTTATCAACCCGCCTTTTTTCCGCAGTCGCCTGCCCGACAAAGCACAACAGCGCCAGCAAGGCGAGCCCCATCATCACGAACGAGGCCATGGTAGTCGTGGTGTTCGACACTGAGAGGTTCTGGACGAGTGAGTAGGCTCTCCCTCCCTCTGTTTAGCAGCTATGGTTCAGATTAAGATAGAGCCCCACCAATTTAGGATAACGTTTTATCTTCAGTCCTTTGAGTTCAGGTCTACTGTTATCGGGAAAGGTGGGAGAAGGGGAAGATACAGGGACAGGGCTGCACTCCAAGGACTTTTGTGTGACGTCCACCTATGTTCCTCTGGCCCATCGCTGTCCCAGGTTTCAGTGCCATTTGTTGTTGGCTCGCCACACCTTGAGCTTAGTGACTGTTTCCCGGTAATACGAAGAGACCCATCGTCTTCCTCCTCCTTAACTTCGTCACTCACCCCAGCTGAAGACAACACATCCTTCCTTCCTCAAGGATCCTCTTCATTTATGAATGTGAGAATGTATCGACATTCGGCGAGCTTATCGAGGAGAACCGTAGGATGGCATCGGAGTCATCGGCGGGCAACGGGCGACGTCCTCAACGATGCGTACCAAGGTAGCCATGGACCCGTTGACGTACGCCGCCAAGTACATCAAGAGGTTTTGGTAGCCGGTGGTGTTGACGTGGTACACGATGCTCCCAGTGCCGTTGCCACAGACGGTAGTGAAGGCCTGCCCGGGGAGGTCGGCACCATCCGCACCATAGGTCGTCCCATTGCCCCAATTGTTGTTGGAGTAGGAGGAGCCCATGTAGCCAGAGCCTGCATCCGCTGACGAGTTGTACGCGACAGAGTTGGGATCAACGTTATTGAAGTTCCACTAGGCCACCAGCGTGGCGTTGGTGGCCGCGGAGACGAAACCAGCCTGGAGAGACAGCACGCACACTAGCGCCCAGGTCACTGCTAACCATACCTGACCCATTCTCTTCTTCACCGTAGATACGAAACATTCCACACATTCTTGATATTTAAGATATATTGGATGTGACACAGCCGCAGGGGAAGATAGGATGGAGCAAGTGAAGGAGAAGAACACCAAGAGGAAGAAGAACACAATCAGACGGCTACACTTTGCACCAGGTAGTGGGATATCTTGAATGTTGAGTAAACTTGGACTTAGAAAATGTTGGGGCAGGGTTCGTACGTACCACACCGGAGGAGCAAGCCAGCGCCATCTTTGCCACCACCACCAAAGTCACTCCCTGCCCCTCCGCTCCATGCCGTACACTCCTCTTTCTGTAAACCATATTTTCGAAAAGTGAAAAAAATATTTTATAATTTATTTTCAGTTTTTAATGTCCGTAGCTGAACTTTGCTGCAATACAGATGTGTGCTGCCTGCCAATGGAGGATGCTGATGGTGAGGCTGCTGCTGAGGAGGAAGGAGGTCTGAAGCTGCGTCACCTCAAGCCTGCCGCTGACTTTCATCCGATTCCCGATCCCACCCACATTGATGGTATATTCAGATGCTGTGACGTGCTCGGACTGCTTGACATCCATCTGCTTTCCCTTTGGATTTGATTCGAAGATTGGTTGCATCAGTACGTGGAGCCGCGGCAGTCCTTCAGTCAGTGGTACAGCTCAGAGGCCAGGAACAAAGTGTATTGCGACTCCTCCCTCTTCGTTCTGGTCACCTCCGTGTAAATGATGAAGGCTTCAACATGTGATATGCATGCATGTGGTGGTGGGTGGTGGTGCTGGTGGTGATGATGATGATGATGATGATGATGATGATGATGATGATGATGATGTGCATGATGATGATGATGATGTGCATGATGATTTGCATGATGATGATGTACATGACTGTATACAGGACAAACGAGAGAAGGACAATCTACTTCATGCCGTTTGGTGAGTTCGAGGATCACGCACCAAACCTGTTTGATAAACTCGTCGCCTTCGCGCGCATGTACCACGTCATCCGATTAGCACAATCTTTCTAAGGTCGCCCTGATGCATCTTTGCTTGGGGACAGCTATTTCACAGGAATGGAAGTCAAGCTGCTGCCTACGCTTTCGATCCTTTCCAATGCAGGTGAGTGGTGGCGCTCTCTTGACGCAAGCCGCATACTGAATGCTGATGAACGCATCCGCTGATACACAAGGCAAGGTGACCATCGATGTGCCACGCGTCACTAGGACCAGGACATACACCACACACGTCAACATTCCCTGGCGTGTTGCTCACCCCTACGATCTTCACAAGGTGCATTACATTCCGATATGACATTCCTCGTGCCTCTTCATTCTTCTGATCAAGGCAGAATGCACGCATTCAGGTGAGGGACAAGGAAACCATGCGGCAGCTTCACGCGCCTCCGATCCTCACTTCTCTGCAACACTTTCTTCCTGCTGACGCCTATTGTCTTCTTGCATTCACCATGGAGGATCTTTATGATGGTCAACGTGTACGCATGCTATCCTTGCTATTGAAAACTTACACACCCATCTCACAACACACTTCTGATGAGCGCAGGACTCGTTTGTGGTGGGGCTGGCATCACTGGAAAGCCGCGTAGGGCTGTTCTCGTTTGCTCGCTATGATCCTCTGTTTCAACTCAGGTTCGACATGAATGCACATGAGCAGGAAGAGGATGAAGAGGAAGGAGCTAGGAAGAAGAAACGATCAACGACCGCGCCAACCTCGAAGGGAAAGCGAAGGAAGACTGAACAGAGTGAGGAAGAGGAGAAAGAAGAAGAAGAAGAGAATGGGGAGGACGAGGCTGAGATGCGTCCAGAACAGGCGCAGGGAAGCGAAGAGGACCGTCGTTTGCTGCTAGCGCGATGCTGCAAAGTGATGGCACATGAGGTATCTCCTTTCAGTCTTCCTCACCTCACTTGTGATCTTTATTCTTAGTGTGCTCATCCTCGACATTAGGTCTTCCACATGTTTAACGTGGAACACTGTGTCTACTACAGCTGCTGCATGAACGGGTCTGGACATATCGAAGAGGACGACAGCCAGCCACTGCACCTCTGCCCCATCGATCTGCATAAGCTCTATCACGCCCTGGGCGGCTTTGATGTGGAGCAAAGGTGAGCGCTGCGACGGAATGTGCGGATGTTGATGCTCATAATCGTGCTTACCTCGATTCTGTTTAGATACCGCCAACTAAGTGAATTCTTCACTGTGGAAGGCATGACGCGGGAGGCCAAATGGACTACAGCGCGCCTTGCCCACTTCGATGCAGTGCAAAAGGAAGACGAGGGAATCCAACAGCAAGTCCGCGAGAGGAACCAACGCCAGGCTGAGAATATCGCATGGAGACGCGAGCGTAACCTTGCCGTTATTGATTCCAACGCAGGGTCACGGCGATCAAGTCGCATCCAACAAAGAGGCCAGCGAGAGCTCCTGATGGCCCGAATCCAGAAGGAGTGATGTCTCCCCGGTCCACACTTGAGTACATCATCGCTCGTTCCTGGTCCGAAGAAGAGTTGCTCCTCACTGTCGCTGGTGACGTTGCCTGATCCTGTCTCTGTGCTTGGTTGGTGTAGATGGAGATGTTGTTGGTGACCACATCGCACAGGACTGAGCCTGCCGGCCACACAGTCATTTGCCTTTTCATTGTCCTAGTTGGAAAACTGATACCAGAAGCTGCCTAAAAAACTTGATCAGGGACGAAATGTCTTCTTCTAATGACCTGCTCACATGGTCAAGTCGTATTGAAAACTCTTCTTTGGACTGAAAACAATAAGGTCACTTTGATCCAAGATTACTTAATGGTCTGGCACAATCAATCAGATTGCATCTTTAATGAGGCTGAAGCTTACATTGGTGGTACAAGTATTCATGATGTCTTTGATCAGACTGCTGGAACCACATTGAAGCATAAAGGCTCTTCTATGTATGATCTTTGTTGATAGTGTCAAGAAGCACTTCTCCTTTCACTTGAAGTTATTTGTCGACTTTTGGTTGTCCTGTGCCAGAGCCAACCATGTTTCAAACGTTTTCATAATTATCGAAAATCTTTCGGAATTTGCATTTTTAGGGGTTTCCCTGTTCATTCTCTTTTTCTTCTTTAGCGGGCAGGGTGAGGGTGCGTAAAAACAAGCTTGGGACTACAAGAGGCCTAAAAAGTTCGAAAAAGAGCCTACACCCATGTGGCAAAGGCCGCAGGTGTGTGGTGGTTCAAAACTACCATTTGGCAAATAAAGAAAATCTTTTATCGGAGTTTCGGAGTCGCATTTGGGATCCAGCCAGACAACGTTGGTTGTATTAATATGGACCGTCCGACCGTACGTATATCCAACAGTACCACTTGGGGGAGGTGAGGGAACACTCAAACCAACGAACGTTGGCCTCTCTCTAGAAAGGCCTTTTCTGTGCCTTCGTCCAACCTCTTCAAAAGGTCTTCTTCCTTTCCTCGGGTGATCGTTGGTAGAGCACAAAACAACCGTTGCACTTAAAGCTCCTCTCGAACGTACTCCTTGGTCGAGTTGTTGAAGAGCCTCACAAGCGTTCGAAGGGTGTGCTCCTCCTCCTCCTCCTCTTCCTCTGCTGAGTTGTGATGGCGGTCTTGCTCTTCGGCAAGAATCACCCTGTCGTGGTGGTGGTGGAGGCCATCATGGTGATGACGGTTCTCCTGGCCTGGCCAGTGCACGTGAGGGCGGACGTGTTGGCCAAGTGGTCCTTCGTAAACAACGTTCCGTTCTTGGGTGGCCTCTACAGTGACTCCATTGCTGACATTGGCGGCGTAAGTATTTCAGGTCTATTCACCCTGATCGCTGGTACCACACTGGGAGCCTACGGTTCAGATGGGGCAGGAAAGGCCATCGCGGTGAACTGCGGTTTGGATATTTACATCTACTTTAACTCAAGAGGTTATGGGAACATCGTCCTCTCCGCCGCGCTGAAGCGGTCCACCATCAACGCAATGGATGTCTTTTACGTGGATGGCGGGGGGAACTCAATCAATCTTCCGAACATTGGCGCGGACACGTCCAACGTGTGGAAGAACTGGACGTATCCCGTCACCTACAGCGGGCTTGAGGACAACTCGAACGCGTTCGTTGGCATCAACCTTCCGTGCTGGGACGATTCCGACCAGAGCAACTTTGCGGTGGACAACCTCATCGTCTTCGGCTGGCCAATTCCATCCCCAACGCAGTCCCCCACGCAATCGCCGACCAACTCGCCAACTCCTTCGATCTCGATGTCCCCGACACAGTCACCCACTCAGTCGCCCACGCCCACTAGATCGCCCAGTATCACACCTTCACCGACCACCAGTCGATCACCATCTCCCACACCATCCTCCTCTCCCCTGTCATCCATTAACTGCACGAGAGCAGCCAACTACAACATGTCCTCCGTGGAGGCCTCCTGGGCCAACAGGTTTGAGCGATCTCTCTTCCTTCTACTGCGCTCTTCGATCCCTCGAGCCGTGAGCTCACTCAAGCTCCAATGCCTCATCGCTCTGTGCGACCTCGTGCGCAACAACGTTTCCATTGACGCCAACCAACCACAGAGACAAACCAACGCGTCGTCTGATTCAGGAAACATGTTGAGCATCAACTACAACGTGACGGGCAATGGTGTGGTCAAGGCCTACTACGAACTCTTCTTTGGACCGGCCACCATCGAAGACACTCTGGCCGTGTGGCGAGCCAACAATGTGACTGCCATCAAGACTGCCACGCACTGGAGTAAAGTGGTGGCTCGGTATGCACCAGGATCAGGCTCCAAGATGTTCTTCATGGCTTCTTTGGTGGTCATCACTAATCGGACATCTTGATAAAAGACTTTCCAACATATTAATGGGACATGGTTGTGGCTGATGCTGTCATGCATCAATGAAGTGATGATTATGTGTTTTCAAGAAGGCACTCTCGGGTTGGCCATGGAGGGAAGAGCCACAGCGGCGTGGGTGGCCCAGGTCGTGATCGTCCTGCTGGGCGTAACCAATTGCTTCTTCGATAATCGAGTTCTCGCGATGGACTGCGAACAGGTCAACTTTGGACCCCAAGATGCCTCCTACTCGAATCTTTGCAACTGGGGTCTATACCGTGTATCGGGAACGTCATTCAGGGCCTTCCATCGCTGTCCCAACTTCGCTACCGACTGCGTAGTGACGCAGGAGCATCGCTGCCCACCATAGACCAGGTGTCGCTCACCCTCTTTGACACCACAGAGGCCTACGCCCGCGTCCCATTCTCTGGGCTGGTGGTAGACCTGAGCGATCTACCTACGGAGGGTAGCTTCGGCTCTATCAGCTTAACCGTCTCGCCTCTCACTCTCAACACCAGCAAGACCTACGCCTTTCTGTTGTGCTCCAGCCTCTCCACTTCGCTCCATTTCTTCCTGCGGCCGGGTTCTGGTCTTTTGTGTCGGTACCTGGGATGTGAAACTTATTTCACCGGCCCCTTATCTACTGCCTGCCAAGTCCTAGCCCCACCGCCTCAGCAAGCAGCTCTCCCAGCTCGTCACCCACTCCGTCGAACTCGCCCAGTGCATCACCCACCCCATCGACAAGTGTCACTCCTTCTCCATCTGCTTCTTCATCTCCTACCAACTCGCCGAGGCCATCGTCGAGTGGTTCCCCTTCTTCCACGCCTACCCACTCACCCAGTCCATCTTTGTCTCCATCAGCTTCCCCATCGCCGCTCGACAACTTGATCATCTCCGGCACGCCACTGCCACCCTCCAGCAGCCCAAGCGCCAGCTCGACTCCATCAAGCTCACCCAGTGCCTCTGCCACTCCCTCTCAGTCACCCACTCCATCCGTTTCGGTATCGCCCACGCCATCGCCGACCAACTCGCTCCTACTACCTCTACTTCTCCCTCACCAACGCCATCACGAAAGACCTCTCCTTCCCGGTTGCCATCGCCCAGTCGAGAACGCAGCTCTCGCTTCATTCAAGCAGAGCCTCTTCCTCGGCCTCCGCTCCACCGTGCCCACCGCCGCCAACTCGCTAAGAGTCATGGCGCTCAGCTCTGTGCGACCTCGTCACCAACAACATCTTCATTAGTACCAACCGAGCACAGAGACAGCGTGACGCTACGTCACCAGCGACAGTGAGGAGCAACTATGCAGTGAGCTCGATGGCTTGTCCAGTGGTCAAGTCCTATTGGGAACTCTTCTTCCCGGAACGAGCGATGATGCGCTCAAGGCATGGCGCACCAACAACGCCACCGTTCTCAAGACGGCCACGCACTGGGAGATGGCCATCCGCTCGCAGCCGGGCGTCAAGGCACTTGCAGGAGGGCCTTACTATCACTTGGCCTTGTTGGTCAACATCATCGATGATGCTGTCCACTGTCCACCGTAATGCTGATGATGAACAAGAAGGGCATGGGGAGGATAAAGGTTGCGTTGTTTGCACACATCATCTTCAATCATGATTGGAGATGATAACACCAGGTAGTGCTTCCCTTGTGTGGCAAGCTGTACAGGCGCCTTACTATGAGCTCGATGGCTTGTCCAGTGGTCAAGTCCTATTGGGAGCTCTTCTTCGGACCGGGAAACAGCAACGATGCACTCAAGGCATGGCGCACCAACAACGCCACCGTTCTCAAGACGGCCACGCACTGGGAGATGGCCATCCGCTCGCAGCCAGGTACCAGGGCAGGTGCAGGAGGGCTTTATTATCATCTGGCCTTGTTGGTCAACATCATCGACGATCCCAAGCCCTGTCCACCATCATGATGATGATGATGACTACGAGACCACCATAAGGAAGGTATCTTGATTGAAATAGCACAAATGACTCCTATGTCCCAGTTCAGGACAGTTTGTTGTATTATGAATGGCAAATAGGTGTATTGGCCAGCTTTTTCAACAATACCTCCCATTCCTCTTCATGCATACTCCCTTTATTATGAACAGTCATCCTTGCTCATGTTGAAAAGCTTAACAAGCATTAGAGGGTGGTGCTCCTCCTCCTCCTATGCTGAGCTCCAATGTCGGTCTTCCTCATCTGCAAGAATCACCTTGTCATGGTCATGATGGTGATGATGGTTCTCCTGGCCTTGCCCATGCATGTGAGGGGGACATGGTGGTGAAGTGGTCCTTCAACAAGTTTAACTTTTGTTGTGAGAGTGTAAGTGCAGGGTGTAGTGACTAGCCATAGGTAGGTAAGTGTGTAAGAGATAGAGAAGAAGAGAGTGTTTATTTAAGTGATCAAAATACACTTATAAACTTAACCAGTTCTCTGGTTACTCTTTTACCTAGGAGTCTTCCTGATATGTATCCACCAGAGACCATCTGGGTCTACGCATCTCCAGAGACCAGCTGGTACTTGTCCTGGATCCTGCATGTCCCTTGGTTGAGCACTATGAAATGCTCTACATGCATTCCAACAACTTTGACAGCTTTTCAAGTGGCATACCCAATGATGTGGGCTTGGAATTTCAAGATTTTCATGTGCTCAAAAGAACAACCTCAATTGCTGGTAAGGTCACCCTGTTTGTTCTCAAGCATGACCCTGAAGAAGTCCAAATGCACCAGGTCACATGATGTTCCTAATGCAGGAGCTGCCATGTATGAATGAATGTTACACAACAAACAGCTTTTTTAAATGGTTTGAGAAGAATTGGACTGGGATAACATGCTGGAAAAAAGGTATTTGAAACACAAACAATGTGACTGAAGCACTTTTAAAGTGGGTCATGCCAACTTCATTGATCAGAAACAAGAAAGAGAAGAAATGAGGGCATGACTGACAAGAACAAAACAAAATCAATACTATAAAAATTAAGAACATGACTAGTGAAAATTCCAAGAAACAAGTATATGAACTAGAAAATTAGAGTTTGTTACATAAACTACTTATTCAAAAATGCAAATCAGGTTTGTTGTGATGTTTAGCATGTTGGACTTACTTTGTGATCAACAATGTGAATTGATCTTCACAAATCCTTTATTCTCCTTCACTTTCATTTCACTTCTAAGCCTTGCCCTTTGAAATTCTCATCAAGTTGGATGTAACTCATCAAATACCTTCATGCAGCCAGTGTTGAAGTTATCAGTCAATTGATCATCCTTGCTTCTTGCTCTTGTTTGGATTTGTGTCAAGCCATATTGTGAATATGATGACATTGTTGTGATTGGTCTCATTTACCAAGGACATGATGGAAGTGACCACCTTTGATGATCAATTTCATTTCTTTGAGTCTGACCTACAAGTACTAAGGGACTGTTCATATATTTATTTGGTTTCTTTTGCCTCCTGCAGTGGTTTTTGGAGTATCATTGATCAATCTTGCTCTAGCACCTAATAGACCAAATAAACCAGCACTGTGATGCTGCTTCTGTACCCAATGCATACAAGTCATCTTTGCACCTACTAAGAGTATTCATAAAATCAGCTCTTCATCTTGGTGGTGTAGCCAAATACTTGAAATGAGAGACAGAACAAGACTAATGACTAGTGATCATACTTCAGCATGAATGTTTCAGATCAAAACCAATCAATGCAATTATCAAAGTATTTACCATCACAAAAAATGACAAGTTTATGATTATGAAAGATGTCATTCATTATGTCATTAGTGTTATGAGACTTGAATTCATGAATCTGTTGGTGTTGAATGTGTTGTTTCTGTTAATGTATAAGATAATGTTTATTTACATGAAAATAATGAAAATAGAAGTGATGACACAAAAGAAAAAGAACAAGAAGAAGTTTCAATCATTGACCCCAATGTGCCTAACAATCACTATGAAATTGAAAAGATTGTTGATCATTGTGATTGACAGGTGAATGCATTGTGTTTGATGAAAGGTCTGAATGGCCAATGATGACATGTGGGTCAAGCACATCAATCACAGCGCTGAACATCTTCTCAATGCATATCTAGAGGGTTAAGTAGGCAAAATAAAACCAAAAGTCAGTATGAAAGAGTGCTTTTGAGTTTTTAACTTTTTTATAAATGTCTTCAATAATGATGATGTTGAACTTAAATTCAATGTGGCCATCATTTCTTGCCATCAATAAAGCACAAAGACAAACTTCAAAACAATGAAAAGCAACTATGTAGTGAGTTTATCCATCCTATGACCACTTTTTACCTTTTTAGTATTGACATAAAACATGAAAACAATGAAAATGAGAATGAAACAATTATTTTTACATGGAAAGCAGAGTGATATGATAACTCTTGCGGTAAGACCAACAAACTACACATGGTGGCTCATCTGGACAGTGCTGAAAATTGTCATCATCCTCATGGTGGACAGTGCACAGGATCATCGATGATGTTGACCAACAAGGCCAGGTGATAGTAAGGCCCTCCTGCACCTGCCTTGGCCCCCGGCTGTGACCGGATGGCCATTTCCCAATGCGTGGCTGTCAAGAGAACAGTCATGTTGTTGGTGCGCCATGCCTTGAGTGCGTCGTCACTCGTTCCTGGTCCGAAGAAGAGTTCCCAATAGGACTTGACCACTGGACAAGCCATCGAGCTCACTGCATAGTTGCTCCTCACTGTCGCTGGTGACGTTGCCTGACTCTGTCTCTGTGCTCGGTTGGTGCTGATGGAGATGTTGTTGGTGACCACATCGCACAAGGTTGAGCGCGCTGTCAGTCTGAGCGAGTTGGCGGCGGTGGGCCAGGAGCCGAGGCCGAGGAAGAGGCTCTGCTTGAATGAGTTGAGGGCTGCGACCTCCGCTGGAGACATGAGGTTGGCCGGAGGAAGTTGGCATGCTCCAGCACTGAGCGTTGGCGATCGAGAAGGAGATGTCGTTCTTGATGGCGACGCGCTTGTTGATGGCGTTCGTGAGGGAGAAACCGATGGAGTCACAGATCTCGACGGCAACGTGCTTGGAGGGGAGCTGGGGCTTGGAGTGCTTGAGGGTGATGGTCGCGAGCCATAGATGATAAAATTGTCAAAGCCCAAGGTCTGCGTGTCGCTCGAGTTTGCGCAAGAGATCTGGATGATGACGTATGAGTTGTTCTCGAGTCTGGTGTTGGTGATGGGAAACGTCCAGTTCTTCCACACGTTGGAAGAGTCCACGCTCATGTTCCCAATCGGGTTCAAGGAGTAGTCGGTGATCGTGATGCTCCTGGAGAGATTAGGTTTGATGGCGGCAGTGAGGACAAGGTTGATGTAGCCTGTTGACTTAAAGGAGATGGAAAGCGCGGCCCCATAGCTGGACAACCGGGTGCAGACGACCAGGAGCGCGCTTCCCGCTTCATCTGAACCATAGGCCCCCAGTGAGGTTCCAGCAATGAAGTCAGCTGGGGCGCTGATCATGTCAGGGCTGATCTCAGAACGGGTGAGCAAGAACCCTCCCGTGCTAATAGTAAAGGCGTTGAACGACCACTTGGCCAGCATATCTGCCTGGACAGGTGCGGAGAGGAGAACCACCACTACCACCAGCAGCCAAACCAGGAGGCTCTGCTCCTTACAGAACCTGACCGTCATCCCTTCCAAAGTGCGCACAGGCGAGAGAGACGAGGAACCAGGCCCTTGGGTGCTTTGAGGATCCTCCAAGGACTGGTTGTATTATGCGGAAGAATGAGGAGGGAGGTTTGGGTGTGACCACCTCTCGTGACGACTTGGTTGGTTTGAGAGTATGCGGGGTGTGAGTGTACTCTTCCCTCCCGCACAGAGCCGGTACCGGCCGTATCTTAACTCTCCTAATTGGGGAACTTAAATCAACATGTAACCCCGTTCGTTCACAGGCAAAGTGGGAAATTTCGCCTTTCTTCTATTCATGTTTGCAATTCCATATGATTCAAGAAATATGTTGCTTGATCTTTGAAAATGTGAATTAAATTGTGGAATGGTAAGAATGATGGCAAGAAGAGATTATGTCACTTTTCAAAAGCTTGATCAAGTGTAAAATGACTCAATGTGATGAATTTTTGTATTATTAAGAAGTATTCATGTGCTCCAGGGCAAATGACACTCAAACAAGTACAAGAAGAAATCATTTACATTAACACCTCATTTGCCTTTGCACGTGGATCCCATGCACTTATTGACTATGATTCCAGAGCATGAAAGAAGCTGTGAAGAATACAACAGCTTGGTCCAGGAGAGCTTATTACCTTTCTGATACATCTTCTTCTTTACCAAACTTTTGATGTCATCATTAATGTGCTTTCACTTCTTTCATGTCTTGATTGATTGCTTTTCTTGAAGCTCAGGGTCACAAGCTTAGAGCTGATTTTCCAAGGCTTGTTTTTGATGCTTAAGAGCTGTGCTTCAAGTTAAAACCACCTGGGCCTGGTTGTAGATTGATTTCCACTCAGCTTGAACTTTTTCATGTTGCTTGCATGTTTGAATGAACCTTAAAGTGGTATTATATAGTAAAGTAATGTGAACCATATGATTGTTGGTTCTTGTTGAAGGTATTTTTGGATCCACATTTCATAGTTGTGTTTTTATTAACTTTTATCTTTATGTGTTAGTACCACACAATAAGTGTCATCTTCAATGAATCTAAAGTCTTTTATATATGAATCAAGATAGACAGCAAGAAGTATTTGATCAGGCATTGTGGAAGTAATTGTTATTCACTGTGTCTTGAGATCCTCTCTTACACATCTCTTGAAAGTAAAAACTATGTGATCATTTGTGTCAAGGGCTGCCAGATGTGTGGCAATTATGTTGTTGATGATTGACATCACCTCTCTGAATAAAAGATAATTTCCACCACTAACATACTTCATTATCTTGTGCAACAAGACAGAAAGAATGCTGAAGAAACTTGACAGCAAAGATTTGAGGAAACTTGCTAAGATTGTGAATATGACCTGCTGGGCAAAGCCTCTTGATCATTTTGCAGGCTGAGCTCCAGTGAGTTTCATTGTCCAGCTTCAGTGATTTTATCCTTAAGTAGAAAGCATTATTAATTGGCCATATAATGTATTAATTGTGAATAATAAACATATACTGGTACTTTTAACAAAATGGCATCTGTACATTATTTATGTACAGGCTAACACTATGAACAGGGTAAAAAGCTGTACAAACACCTTTTGCAAAAATGGTCCTTTATGTACATCAGACATTTTTTGAACACAAAAAGAGATAAAAGTTCAAGTTGATGTACAGACTGAAAGAAAGTTAAATGTACAAAAATTATGGAAGATAAAAACTATGTATTTGAAGTGTGCATCAAAGACAACAATTTAAGCAAGGGATTTTCTCAGGAGAGGACAATTGGTCACAGGGGCTGGAGGAGGGCAGTAGGGCTGAAAGCTGGGATGGGCTTGAAGGGCAGGGTAGTGGTCACAGATCTGGTTGAAATCTTTCTCCTCTAAAGGCCAAGCCAGGAAATGCAGGAGCCAGGAACTTAGGGCACTTACCTGGCTCTCATTCATCAAAGCACTGCTGAGGCAGACATACTCATGGTTGATTGCTGGTGCCAATACTTGATAGAAAGTTGGGTTTGCCTCATATAGAATGCAGGGCTCACCAGGCTGAGAGGGAATCTGAAGGCTCTCAATGAGGTAGGAGTAGATGGTGACATTTTGAGGAAGGCGGTTGGCAGCATGCAGGAAAGTCAGTGCTGCTCTTTCGATGTCCTTCTTCAACAGATCTATCAGGATGTGATGAAGATAGCAGGTTGGAGAGGGAACATTGGTTGATGGCTGGGGACACCAAATCTGTGCCATATTGGTGGAGGAATGATGGAAGAGTAGGCAGAAGAAGCCACTCAGATGGAGGTCTGAAGTTGATCTCTTTTCATTGTAGATGATGGAGGAGTAGCTGAAGTTGATCAAGCAGAAGAGAGTGAGAGTCAAGTGTTTAACAAGTGCTGTGTGGGCCTGGATAAGGTTATTAAGAGATGCCATAAGGTAGATTCCAACCCTGTGAGTACAAGATAACTTCTCAGCTGCCTCAGCCACATTAAGTGGGATATCTGATGAGTTGAATGTGAGGTCATGGAGGTAGATGTGAACTTGTAAAGTTTAATGATGAGTTTTGATAGAGCCACTAGGTGAAAAAGAAAAACGTACTGGCTTGGAATGGAATTGATACTTTTTTCCAAGCATTAGGATGAGAAAGGCTGCAAACCTGGGTGCATAGGTGCAATTGAGTGTCAAAAGGGCTTTTGCATTTGGTGAACTCTGTGGAGTATTGGCCTTGTGCTTGGACTGGGATTCCCCCTCTGCCTCCTTGGAATCTGCCTTGGCTTTCTTCTTGGACTTGCCTTTTCCTTGTGTGCCTGATGCAGCTTCAGTGCCTACCAAAGAGAAGTTAATAGTGCAAGCAAGCAACCAATGCACAGTGAGTTGAAGTGTGAATGATGTAAGACAATGACAGAAGCAGTAATATCATTGCTCACATACCACAGCCTTGGCGTTCTTGCACAGTTTACCAAGTTGGCTTTCAACATCATTGCTTAGTTCTACTGAGGTCATTGAAGCTTCCTCCTCAGCTGCAGCCTTCTCAGACTGATGTATCTCCTCATCGAGGTCATGTGTTGACGTTTTCTTGGCCTCCAGCAAAAGATAGGTGTTATGAACACAAGGATGATCCAGAAACAAGTTGAGAGTGAGCTCACGCATAACATTGGCTCCCACAGGATCTGAGTTGAGTGACTTGTCACCCTTGGCATAGAGTTTGTACCCCAGCTTGATCTGTTGTATGAAGCAGTGAACTGGGGCAGCATGATAGGAAATGCCAGCCTCCACAGCTTCACGGTACACCTCATCAACAAACAAAAGCTGGCCTTGGATTGTTTTCCAGTAGCAAGTGCAAACAAGCCAGAATTGCTCTGCAAAATAATGTCAGATAGTTTTGGTCTCAACAACATCACAGCAAGTACTTTTGGTTAGTTTGGTCTCTTTGTAATAGCAAACAAAGTGTTGCAGTGCAGGTAGCATCTCTGATCCCAGAGCACAGAACTCGCCCAAGTTGAGTTCATCCATGGTGAGAATGTTCTTTTTGTTGTCTTGTGCATTCACACCTTGAATGTAGCTATAAAAATGTCAGCAACATGAGGAACAAGCAGAGCTCAGTTCAAGAGGGTGTACTTGATTAGGCCAGGCACTTGAGTAAGATTGTTGAAGGTAGTGGCATACTTGCTAAGAGTCTCTCTGGACTTGACTCTTCTGGGCTTGATGTGGGAGAGGTGGATTCATGGCTCAATTGGCTCTAAATGTCCCTTTGATGCCAAATTGAACACTCACTTATGGTTATCAACTTTCTTTGATACCATTGGTGACCAATTACCTGATGGCTCCATTCATCTGCCTATTGCCTTGACTTGGCTGCAGGTTCATGCACTATGTAAACAAGCCCATGATACTAATACCCCTCTCCTTACCTATAGTGCCATGTGTCAACACATTGCCTCACACTTTCCCAATGTCAAATTACCTAAAAATACATGACTCAGTAAGTGCTCTGTGTGTTTAGAGTTTGCTCAGCAGAGACTTAGGGCCAAAACCACATCTGAGGCAAGAAAATTCCAATTAGCACGTATTGGTCACCTTAAACTTTCTGCAAATGAGAGATTGACCTACAAGATATGAGTGCAAAGAGCAAGAGCCCACCCCAACACTTACATGAGTCTCATCATGGATTACTCTAATCCATTGTCACTACCTACTCACACCCTTGTTCTTAAGTCTTGGATGCATTATGGGAATAGACTGATCTATTGTTTAGCAGGATTGATAGATCACAGTCAGGGCAAACACTTTTATTTGCATCCTCAGACAAACTGGTCTAAAAATGCAAATGTTGTCATCTCAATTTTGTTTCACCATATCAGGGAGAGACTTAAAGCTTGTGGCAAGGATTCCCACCCCTCAACTCTTTACCTTCAAGCTGACAACTGCTCTGGTGAGAACAAAAATAAGTACATATTTGCTTTTCTGTCTTTGCTGATATCATTAGGTATTTTTCAGAAGATTTTTTTAAGTTTTTTGTTGGTTGGACATACTCATGAAGACATAGATCAGCTTTTTTCCACTGCACAAACAAAATTCAAAAGATCTACTATTCACACCCCAAGGTACCTTTGTTATTGCCTCTTGTTTCAATGTATCTAATATTCATTTGTAGTGCTCTGAATGCTTTTTTGAATCAAGCCTATTCTCAGGAAGCCTCCCAACCAAAGCTTCACCACTTAAAAACTGTTTGGAATTGGAAGAGCTGGCTTGCCAATCCCATGAACAATCTGACAGGCCATTCTACCCCCCATGTGTTTCATTTTTACAGAAACTCTAATGGTGAATCTAAAATTTGGGACAAAGCATACCATTCACAGGTTGATTGGTCAGAGCCATATGTACTTTTGACATCCATACCTCAAGGTTGTGTTTTGTTTTGTCTGTTTTCATATCTTGCAGCTAATTGTTTTTTTGAACAACAGGAGCACCTTCTTCTGTGCCACCAAAACCAATTCCTCCAGAAGTTGTGGTTGAATTTACTGATCATTGTCAGGTCCCTTTATTTACTGCAACAGAACTTCAGGAGTGGGTTGAGTTTCTTGAAATTCATCAACAGAAAGTGGCTGATTCCTTTTCCTATTCAGATATAACCATTTTCAATGGCCTGCAATCTCATCCATGCACTGAACCTGTATCTGATGATCTTTTGACACATTTACAAACCAGGGTCAGAGTGATTCAAAGCAGAGCACCATCTTCCATCAGAAACTTCAATTTTGCTTCTGGTTTATGGGTTGCTTTAAGACCAGATGAAAGTAGCACAGATGATTTTTGGGTTGCAAAAATTGTTGATGTAGTTGACAGAAGTTTGTTGGTGCATTGGTGGGAATTCACCAAAAACAGGTGGTTGGATGCTGGCAGCCAAGATAAAGTAGCAATGGGATCTGTAGTAGCATGTGGTTTCACATTTGATCCTACCAAAGGGATCAACAAAACAACTCTTACTCAAATCTATGAAAACTTGTAATAAAAGTGGCTTCTTGTTGTTATATGTACATGATCCTTTTTCAACTTATGTACATGAGATTTTGACTGGTACTTTTTGTTGAACATGTTGTTATGTGCAATGCAGTAGAGCCAGGGATGTTGCAGTTCATTCACCACTGCTGCACAAACATTTTGTCCCATACATCACTTCTTCTTTCATGATCTAATGTAAAAGTATGTTAAAAGGAACAGCTATGAGTATCAAATTTGTTTGTACCTGAGCACACTCTCTGTTTCTTCTTCCATTTTGATATCCTCAAGCTCAAAGATACAACAAGCTGGCCTCTGACAGTGGCTGACTCCCAAGACTTCAATAGAGAGGGTGTTCTTCCCAGTTTTATCTGGGCATGAGTTGCATGCTTCAAGTTCCATCTGGACCAAACCAGACTGAAACCATTAGGACCAAAGGACCATGGCTAAGCTGAACCATTACCCAGCACAACCTTTTACTGTTCATCCTTTACAGTAGTATTCTTTTAGCTTCCCTCATATTCAAGTTGAACTTAATCTTTTATCTCTTACTTGCTTTTCTCTTTTGGACTTCCAAGGTCTGGTTCAGTTCAGAGAACAAGCCAAGTCCTCCCATTTCTAGTCCTGTAGAAGGCCATGTGGTCATCATGCTCATTAGAATGATCCTGTGCCATCCCCTCTTTTTGTCGTCTAGTGGCGATATGCACCAAATATAGGGCTCTGTAACTGAGTTGGCACTTTCCTTCTGACGTTCATGCCTTAAGGGTTACCTAAACCAGTACATGACGCACCCTCTTGGGTTGACGCACCCTCCTAACACTAACTCCACCACCCGAGGACGGCCGTCTTTACGCGGGACGGGTTGGCCATGGAGGGAAGAGCTACAAGGGCGTGGGTGGCCCAGGTCGTGATCATCCTGCTGGGCGTAACCACTTGCTTCTTCAATAATCGAGTTCTCGCACTGGACGCAAGTTCGGCTCGGCCCTGCGAACAGTTTAACTTTGGAGACCAAGGGACCTCCAGCATGTTTGGCCCTGAGGGCATGGATTCGGGTGTATCGGGAACGTCATTCAGGGCCTTCCATCGCTGTCCCAACTTCGCTACCAACTGCGTGGTTACGCAGGCATCGCTGCCCACCATAGACCAGGTGTCGCTCACCCTCTTTGACACCACAGAGGCCTACGCCCGCGTCCCATTCTCTGGGCTGGTGGTAGACCTGAGCGATCTACCTACTGTGTCGGGTAACTACGGCTCGATCAGCTTCACCGTCTCGCCTCTCACTCTCAACACCAGCAAGACCTATGCCTTTCTGTTATGCTCCAGCGTCTCCACTTCGCTCCTCTTCCGGCAGGACTCCCCGCTGTTTCCTTCTGGTCTTTTGTGTCAGAACCAGAATTGTTCTGTTACTTTTAGTGAGAGGACCTTCGTCGGATCCCTTAGCTACTGCCCTCCAAGTCCTAGCCCCACCGCCTCAGCAAGCAGCTCTCCCAGCTTGTCACCCACTCCGTCGAACTCGCCCAGTGCATCGCCTTCTTCATCTTCATCGAGCTCGCCCAGTGCATCACCCACCCCATCGAAAAGTGTCACTCCTTCTCCATCTGCTTCTTCATCTCCTACCAACTCGCCGAGCAGCTCGCCGAGCCCATCGCCGACCAACTCGCCAACAGCGACTCCTACTACCTCTATTTCTCCCTCACGAACGCCATCAACAAGCGCATCACCTTCCAGGTCAGTCTCGCCCACGGTCTCGCCAACTGCGTCGCCATCACGAACAACCTCTCCTTCCCGATCGCCATCTCCCAGTGCTGTAACACTGATCAACTGCAATCAACCTCCGGCCAACCTCATGTCTCCCATCGAGAACGCAGCTCTCGCTTCATTCAAGCAGAGCCTCTTCCTCGGCCTCCAATCCACCGTGCCCACCGCCGCCAACTCGCGCAAACTGACGGCGCGCTCGACCTTGTGCGATGTGGTCACCAACACCATCTCCATCGACACCAACTGAGCACAGAGACAGAGTCAGGCCACCGCACCGGCGACAGTGAGGAGCAACTATGCAGTGAGCTCGATGGCTTGTCCAGTGGTCAAGTCCTATTGGGAACTCTTCTTCGGACCAGGAACGAGTGATGATGCACTCAAGGCATGGCGCACCAACAACGCCACCGTTCTCAAGATGGCCACGCACTGGGAAATGGCCATCCGCTCGCAGCCAGGCGTCAAGGCAGGTGCAGGAGGGCCTTACTATCACTTGGCCTTGTTGGTCAACATCATCGATGATGCTGTCCACTGTCCACCGTAATGCTGATGATGAACAAGAAGGGCATGGGGAGGATAAAGGTTGCGTTGTTTGCACACATCATCCTCTCCTTCATCATCTTCAATCATGGGGGTTTGTGTGGCAAGTTGTCCAGGCGCCTTACTATCGGCTGGTCTTGTTTGTACACATCCTCGACCATCATCCTCGTGTGAGCAAGATGCAGATGAGGGTAAGCCTGATCATTACAATGGGTTTGTTCCTTTACCACATTCCAGCAGACTGCAAACGACCACCATGGTGAACCACCATCATTAGACCGGCATGTTGCTCCATGTAGCTGTCGTGCTGTGCCAGGAGGACAGAAAGAAACGGTTCCGACAAGTAGTACTGTTGGCGCTCGACGGGGTAGAGCTGTTGTGGAACACGACGCGGTGTGTGTATGTGTATTCGATGAAGGAGAGAAGAAGTACAAGATGCTTGCATTAGATAGTCAGGTCCCTGCGCAACGTTACCACACGCTCCGTCACGTGTTCAGTACCACTTGGGGGAGGTGAGGGAACACTCAAACCAACGTTGGCCTCTCTCTAGAAAGAGCACAGACAAGCCTTTTCTGTGCCTTCGCCCAACCTCTTCAAAAGGTCCCCGGTCCACGAAATAGACCTCGATTGCGTTGGTGGTGTACCGCTTCTGCGCGGCGGAGAGGACGATGTTCCGATAACCTCTTGAGTTAAAGTAGATGTTAATCCCATTATTGCAGTTCCCCGCGATGGCGTTTCCTGCTCCATCTGAACCGTAGGCTCCCAGTGTGGTACCAGCGGTCAGGGTGAATGAACCGAAAACACTTACGCCGCCAATGTCAGCAATGGCCTCCCCGAAGGTATCATCGAAGAACTGAACGTTGTTTACGAAGGACCACTTGGCCAACACAACCGCCCTCACGTGCACTGGCCAGGCCAGGAGAACCGTCATCACCATGACGGCCTCCACCACCACCATGACAGGGTGATTCTTGCAGAAGAGCAAGACCGCCATCACAACTCAGCAGAGGAAGAGGAGGAGGACGAGGACGAGGAGCACACCCTTCGAACGCTTGTGAGGCTTTTCAACAACTCGACCAAGTCCAAATGCAACCAGGTCACATGATGTTCCTAATGCAGGAGCTGTAGTGTTCAATATCAGGCAATTGGTATGAAAGAGTGGCTGCCTACACAACAAACAGCTTTTTTTAAATGGTTGGAGAAGAATTGGACTGGTGATGATGGAAGATGGCATGATGGAAAAAAGGGATTTGAAACACAAACAATGTGACTGAAGCACGTTTCAAGTGGGTCATGCCAACTCCATTGATTAGAAACAAGAGTGGACAGTGCTGAAAATTGTCATCATCCTCATGGTGGACAGTGCACAGGATCATCGATGATGTTGACCAACAAGGCCAGGTGATAGTAAGGCCCTCCTGCACCTGCCTTGGCCCCCGGCTGTGACCGGATGGTCATCTCCCAATGCGTGGCTGTCAAGAGAACGGTCGTGTTGTTGGTGCGCCATGCCTTGAGTGCATCGTCACTGTTTCCCGGCCCGAAGAAGAGTTCCCAATAGGACTTGACCACTGGACAAGCCACTGAGCTCACTGCATAGTTGCTCCTCACTGTCGCTGGTGACGTTGCCTGACTCTGTCTCTGTGCTCGGTTGGTGCTGATGGAGATGTTGTTGGCGACCACATCACACAAGGCCGAGCGTGCTGTCAGTCTGAGCGAGTTGGCGGCGGTGGGCCAGGAGCGGAGGCCGAGGAAGAGGCTCTGTTTGAATGAGTTGAGAGCTGCGACCTCAGCCGGAGACATCAGGTTGGCCGGGGGGAGTGCACAGTTGGTGGCAGCTACGATAGGACTTGGCGTGGCTGAACTTGAGGGAAGTTGAGGTATCGAAGATGGGGAGACGGAAGTGGATGGTAAAGCTGGTGAAGAGGGAGAAGTAGAAGGTGATGGTGTTCGTGAGGAAGAAGGCGAGCGTGAAGGTGAAGCAGACCGAGTAGTTGATGGCGAGACTGATGATGAAGGTGTAACACTAGGCGATGCTCCACTGGAAGAAGACGGCGATGGTGAGAATGAAGTGGATGGTGTGACTGATGAGGAAGGCGAAGTTGTGGGTGATGGGGTTCTTGATGGGGAGATCGATGAAGAAGGTGATGCACTTGGCGAGGCTGCACGTGAAGGAGATGGCGAAGCTGAGGGACTTGCAGGAGGGGAGGAAGACGGCGACGGCGATGGTGATGGACTGCTGGTGATGTTGTCGCCTTTGATGATCAAGTTGTCAATGGCGAAGGTCTGCGTGCTATCCACATCACACGAGGTGGCGAACCCGAAGTCTATGAAGGCTGACGTCACGTTATTGAGCTGAGGGTAATTGCTCACCAGCGTCCAGTTGCTCCACGTGTTGACATTGCTGATGGTATCGATCAGCACCTTGGGGGAGGAACTCGTGGAGATCTTCACCTCGAGGCCAGAGGTGGTGTTGGCCTGGACTGCCGCTGCAAGGATGATGCCGGTGTAGCCTTTGGTGTCAAACTGAACGGTCAGCCACCCTTGCGGCCCACTCCACACGGAAGAGTTGCAGTTCATGAGGAGGGCGCTTCCCGCTGGAATGTCTGAGCTGAAGGCCCCGAATGTGGTGCCTTGGATGTAGACGGCCGTCCCCTGAGCAAAGCCTCCGAAGTTGTCGTTGACGGTATACGACAAAGAGGTGCCTGGGGGGGATAAGTTGAAGGAGAACCTGCTCAAGAGCACTTGGCCTTGGCCGGGGAGCGCCAGCAGCAGGAGAAGGGTCAGCACATAGGCGTATGCCATCCCTATCTCTCTCTTTGTATCCTCACGTAGAGGAGAAGTGGAACCTTTTCCTTACAACTGTACGGGAAGGAGCTTCGCTAGATGTATTACGTCATCGCCATGCATCTCTGTTGAAGGAGTATGAAGGTAATTGCGTGTCTATAAAAAGCAACTACCTTCTGTATCGGAAGGGACGCGTGGATATGGGAAACAAGCAAGTTTGGCTGAGCCGTAATGAAGAGCTCAACTGGCGATGTGGAAGGTTAGGTAGGACCTGTAATGTTACACACCAGGCTTGCGTTGATGTTCACCTTACATAGTGGCCACCTTCCTTCCTAGACGATTGGCAAAACAATTCGAGATCCCGATCAACTTGAGAAAGAAACATTTTCCCACGCATTTCTTTTTTGCTTTACACGCGCCGTTTTGTCGCACAGCTATGGAGGAGCGAACAACCGTGGGTGGAGCACAACATAGTGCCGAACAGAGGGCAGTAGGAACCAGCACAGGTGCGGCTACCAGTGCGGGACTGTCGCTGACTTTCGCTGGGGCGGCCATCCTGCCTGGCGTTCGAGGCGGCGTGACACGGGAATGTCTGAGGACCTACAGCTTCAGCGCGCGTGTGCAGCGGGCGACCTGGCGCACGTCAGAAGCCTCCTTAAGCGGTGGCACATTCCGGTGCCCGCGGACCCTACCTCGTCGCGTGCGGACTCGTCGTCATCAGGGACAATTCCTTCGTCATCAACCTAATGCCTCGTTCTCGTACGCGACGATTCTGTTTTTTTCAGTTGGTGATGAGTTCTCATGTTGTTGGTGCGCCATGCCTTGAGGGCATCGTTGCTCGTTCCCGGTCCGAAGAAGAGTTCCCAATAGGACTTGACCACTGGACAAGCCATCGAGCTCACTGCATAGTTGCTCCTCACTGTCGCCGGTGCGGTGGCCTGACTCTGTCTCTGTGCTCGGTTGGTGTCGATGGAGATGTTGTTGGTGACCACATCGCACAAGGTCGAGCGCGCCGCCAGTCTGAGCGAGTTGGCAGCGGTGGGCAAGGTGGAGTGGAGGCTGCCCAGTGTGGTACCTGCGATGATGGTGGCTGTGCCTTGGAAGGTGGCCTGCCCGATGTCAGAATAGGAGCTATCCGATGACGCGTTACCCATGTTCTTTAAGTTACCAACCCATTCCTCTTTGAAGATATGCTTTAAGGAAGCAGGTCGTCCCAAAATGGAGGACCTGAGCGACAACATGACTCCTGTGGCACAGAAGAAAAGACAGCACCACTGGATGTTTTCATCCAATCGGGAGCTAAGATGATAGGATTGTATCCATGAATGGGAACACTATCTATCTTTTAAGGAGTGGAGTTGATAGAGAAGGGTCACCAGGGTATCCTCGATAACAATGTAACAACAGCTTTTGGTATGAATGGTGAATGGCCACTTCAATTGCTCCTGTGGCTCTGTCCTCTGTGCATGCCAACTCCATCAAGCTCATCCTGTGAGAACTGCACACTTGACTTGAACATGCCAGCAAGAATTGGCTCCTACAGTCAGAGTCCTGTTGGCACACATAGACATAGAACAAGTCTTGTAACACATTGCTCTTGTTAGCCAAGGTCTTGATACAGGTTACCTCTTGGGTTTTAAAATCATAAGTATACTGTGTGCTGGTGGTATTGCCATAGTTAATCTATAATTTCCAAAAGGCATCCAGGGATCCTGTTGGCAGTGATTGAGATGATGCAGGCCATGCTCCTATTCAGTGGATTCTCTTCATAATCATCTTCTTACACAATCCAATGATGGTCTCTCTCTCTATGAACAACTCTATGGCAAGCCTGCCTCACTTAACACTCTTCAAGCCAGACCAAAAACTGATAAAGCACACAAGTAATGAGTCACCATCTTCTTTGACACTCAAGTTTAGAGGCTGTGGCTCATGTTCTCACAGCATGTGACCAAGTCTCTTCATGTCAAGTATTTAAAGTCCTCTTTTGACCTTATCACACCAATGCCCAGACCAATTGATGATAAACTCACCATTTGTGCCACCATCATTAATGATCTGTCATTTACTTTCATGCCAGTAAAACAGAGACCTGTCAGTCATGATCAACATTCAGATGATCTTTTTCAACCATGAAGAAGGTGCACTGGAAGCAATGCCTTCTTTGAGCCTCTTGTATGAGTTGTTTTTTCACCACAACAAAAAAGTGATATCATGATTCAAGAACTTTGTGACCAACCACACTGTCTACTTGGCAGATTTGGCTGTGGTGCCCAAAACCTACAATGATGTTCACAAGCATTCAGAGAAAAAGAAGTGCAAGCAGTCAGGCAGCAGAAATACAACACTTTAATCAACAATGGTGGCATTACAAAAAGGCTCACTGGGCATGTCAGAAAACTCATTATGATTGTCATTAAGGAGACTCTCTTGTGCACAGCAAGTCCAGCTGTGACCACCCAAGAAGGCCAACCAACAAGAAGATGGTGTGCTGTTATGGCATGCTTTGCCATTAACCTTTGAAATCTGCAAGTTGCCCACATTTATGTTGTAGGTCAGCACACACAAAGCTTCAAGTTGAATGTGAAGGCCTTGTAAATGCTTCTCATATCTGCTAGCAGATCCTATGTGCCAACAGCCTCAACTATGGAACTGGTGGATGGATGACTGCTGGCAATGAAGGAGATCATGCACTTTCAAGAGCTAAGTTAAAAGATAAACATATGACTCTTGATGTAGTTCCTATGCTGAAGAAGGTTCAGAACCTGCTCAACTATGAGCAATGTAAGGCAGAATGTGGCCATAGGACCATTGCTATGATGCCTGCACACACTCTGCACAACAAAAGGATGCTCTTTCATTCTCTTTCCCTTGGTCAATAACAGAAGGCAAATGATGAAAGCAATAGCAATGAGAGCAATAGTGACTTCACAAATGAGGAAGCAATCACTCACTCCACTGCTGCTGCCCACAAGAAGAAGAATGTGAAGAAGTCTGCTGAGATGTATGCCCTCTCCATGTCACCCCTTGAAAAGAGCAGATGCACCACATGTTGGTGGTGAGATTTCATCACTGGGGCCGTTTCATTTCCTTCGACTACAGCCCCAGTGGAGGGAACTCTACATTTCCGCTCCCTCTTTTTGTCCTCTACGACGGCCGTCTTTACGCACGACGGGTTGGCCATGGAGGGAAGAGCGACAAGGGCGTGGGTGGCCCAGGTCGTGATCATCCTGCTGGGCGTAACCACTTGCTTCTTCGATAATCGAGTTCTCGCGCTGGACGCAAGTTCGGCTCAGCCCTGCGAACAGTTCAACTTTGGAGACCAAGGGGCCACGTTTCTTTTCCCCTCCAACTGGGGGTCTTTACCGTGTTTCGGCCATTCTCTGGGCTGGTGGTAGACCTGAGCGGTCTACCTACGGTGGATAACGTCAACGGCTGGATCAGCTTCACCGTCTCGCCTCTCACTCTCAACACCAGCAAGACCTATGCCTTTCTGTTGTGCTCCAGCGTCTCCACTTCGTGAAACACAGGTCCTGAAGCTGGTAAGATATGTGTGGACGTGGGTTGTGCGTTCACTTCCAGTTCTGTGAGCTTCGTCGGATCCCTTGTCTACTGCCCGCCAAGTCCTAGCCTCACCGCCTCAGCAAGCAGCTCTCCCAGCTTGTCACCGGCTCCGTCGAACTCGCCCGGTGTATCACCCTCTTCATCTTCATCGAACTCGCCCAGTGCATCACCCACCCCATCGACAAGTGTCACTCCTTCTCCATCTGCTTCTTCATCTCCTACCAACTCGCCG
This sequence comes from Acanthamoeba royreba, assembly GCA_000826365.1. Lineage (NCBI taxonomy): Eukaryota > Discosea > Longamoebia > Acanthamoebidae > Acanthamoeba > Acanthamoeba royreba. Next base: position 146,429 of record CDEZ01023569.1, read on the forward strand.
AGCAGATCGCCGAGCCCATCGTCGAGTGGACGCCTACCCGCCCACCCAGTCCATCTTTGTCTCCATCAGCTTCCCCATCGCCGCTCGACAACTTTATCATCTCCGGCACGCCACTGCCACCCTCCAGCAGCCCAAGCGCCAGCTCGACTCCATCAAGCTCACCCAGTGCCTCTGCCACTCCTCAACCGTCCATCTCTTCAACTCCATCAGCTTCATCATCTCCTTCTCCTTCTCTTTCAATGACTCCTTCCACCTCCGTGTCACCCTCACAATCAGCCACTCCCTCTCAGTCGTCCACACAATCGCCAACGCAGTCGCCCACGCAATCGCCAGCACAATCGCCCACTAAATCGCCCAGTCACCTTCCCAGTCGCGCACACCATCGACTTCACCGACCATCACGCCAACCGTGACTCCATCACGAACGCCATCAACAACCGCATCACCTTCCAGGTCGGTCTCCCCGACGGCCTCGCCGACTGCCTCGCCGACTGCCTCGCCATCTCCCTCTCGATCGCCATCGTCCACTCCTGGAACACTGACCAACCTCATGTCTCCCGCCGAGAACTCAGCTCTCGCTTCATTCAAGCAGAGCCTCTTCCTCGGCCTCCGATCCACCTTGCCCTCCGCCGCCAACTCGCTCAAACTGACGGCGCGCTCGACCTTGTGCGATGTGGTCACCAACAACATCTCCATCAGCACCAACCGAGCACAGAGACAGAGTCAGGCCACGTCACCAGCGACAGTGAGGAGCAACTATGCAGTGAGCTCGATGGCTTGTCCAGTGGTCAAGTCCTATTGGGAACTCTTCTTCGGACCGGGAAACAGCAACGATGCCCTCAATGCATGGCGCACCAACAACGCCACCATTCTCAAGACGGCCACGCACTGGGAGATGGCCATCCGCTTGCAGCCGGGCGTCAAGGCAGGTGCAGGAGGGCCTTACTATCACTTGGCCTTGTTGGTCAACATCATCGACGATCCCAAGCGCTGTCAACCTTAATGATGACTACTACTATATATCTTGATTGGGCGAAAACATTCTTTTGTCCACATGAATGGGCAAACGTGGGCTTGACCCTCCCCACAAAAGTTTAGTTCGGTTCCGTTGAGGTTGGACAAAGGCTTCTGAAACGTGCAGTGGACATCCACGTTTGAAGACACTGACAGCCAACTACAACATGTCCTACACCGCCAAAAACGGGGCTGTGCAGGAGCTCCACTTGTGTCTGAGGGAGGTATCACAAGGTTGTATGCCGAGTCTTGTCGCCAGTAGATGGGACATAACCCTATCTAGATCTTGGGGTTAGCCAGCACAACGGAGAGACCTCAAGGCCACAATGTGTGTAAAGGCTCTATGGGTGCTGGTGATGGTAGGGGTACACCTGGCCACCTGTGTCCACGCATACTCAGTCGTGGCCAAGTGGTCCTTCAACAACCTCTCCTATGGCCAAGCATTGGCCATTGCTGTGGCTGAGATTGGCACAGGCACCATCCAGAACGTGGGCACCTCTCTCAACGCCTTCCCCGGGGAGAGCGCAGGCTCGGCGATCCGGGTCGGCTGCGAAGACCCCGCCGGGAGCGTGCTGTTGCTGAACTTCTCTTGATCAACTATCTCAATCTCAAGATGTCCACTCCTGCCTCTCAGTCTCCCTGCTCTTCCATGGCTTCTTCTCCCTCCACCTCTGTCACTCCCTGCCCCACTCCCACATCAACGCCGAGCGCCTCGCCCTGGCCCTCGCCATTCATCAGTGCATTGCCCAGTGTCTCGTCCTCACCTTCCTTCTCGCCATCTCCGAGCTCCAGCATCTCACCTACCAGCTCACCTACGGCGACACTTGGCACCACTCCCACACGCACACCTTCACCCATCCATCACCACCAAGGCTGTCATCACCATCCCCCACACCATCCTCCTCTCCCATGTCATCCATTAGGAGACAAACCAACGCGTCGTGTGGTTCAGGAAACATGAGGATCAACTACAACGTGACGGGCAATGTGGTGTGGTCAAGGCCTACTACGAACTCTTCTTCGGACCGGCCACCATCGAAGACACTCCGTGTGGCGAGCCAACAATGTGGCCGCCATCGTCTGTATTGTCCAGCTGGTTCGTGTAGCTGGCGCGGTCCTGCTTCATGCAGCTGCTGTGGGTGTCTCGTTCCTTGGCGAAGCATTTCTGAGTGCTGTGCCTGGTCTTCATGCAGTACGTGCAGTAGTCCTTGCTAGTTGAGGGTCCTGTCATCATTGATCACAGTCTTGTGATCTATCATTGGCACATCCATGTCTGTGAATGTTGTGCCACCTGAAGTTCACCTTGAAGTTGGATGTACTGGTTGTAGCGGCCGCAGTCCATGCTGCGCTTCATACTGAAGGAGGACTGTGTGAAGAGCCTTCTTGTAGGGAATGGTGGAGGCCATGATCGAGGTCTTGATCAGTTCACCGACCCATCCATCCATCCAAGTGTCCATCCTCACTGCCAACTCTCCTGCCAACGCGTGGACATATCTTCGCGAAGACCTACTACCCCAGGACCTTCTCACTACAGACTCCTTGAATCACTCTTCACAATCAAGTATACTGGCTCCAACCTCACTACACACTTCCAGCAGATCGACCAGCTCCTCACCCAAGTGCAGTCCGACCAGTTCACCTTTTCCAATGACATCATCAACTGGATAGTGCTCCACAGTCTCTCTGAAGAATACGTCGCGGCTTCTCTCACCAAGAACTCGGGAGCACTTGGTGGCACAATCTGGTTGGTTGTGCCGGACCATTAAGTAATCCCAGATCGTAGTGACCTCACTGGCGATTGAGGTCATTCTTTTGAGCACGTGAGAGTCTTGGAATCATCCGGATCGGAGTGATGCCCTTCTTGTTCATCATCAGCATTACGGTGGACAGTGGACAGCATCATCGATGATGTTGACCAACAAGGCCAAGTGATAGTAAGGCCCTCCTGCACCTGCCTTGACGCCTGGCTGCGAGCGGATGGCCATCTCCCAGTGCGTGGCCGTCTTGAGAACGGTGGCGTTGTTGGTGCGCCATGCATTGAGGGCATCGTTGCTGTTTCCCGGTCCGAAGAAGAGTTCCCAATAGGACTTGACCACTGGACAAGCCATCGAGCTCACTGCATAGTTGCTCCTCACTGTCGCTGGTGACGTTGCCTGACTCTGTCTCTGTGCTCGGTTGGTGCTGATGGAGATGTTGTTGGTGACGAGGTCGCACAGAGCTGAGCGCGCCATCTGTCGCAGCGAGTTGGCGGCGGTGGGCACGGTGGATCGGAGGCCGAGGAAGAGGCTCTGCTTGAATGCAACGAGAGCTGCGTTCTCGACGGGAGACATGAGGTTGGCCGGAGGTAGATTGCAGTTGATAGGACTGGGAGATGGTGATCGGGAAGGAGAGGTCGTTCGTGATGGCGCTGCCGTGGGCGAGACCGTAGGGGAGACTGACCTGGAAGGTGATGCGCTCGTTGATGGCGTTGGTGAGGGAGAAATAGAGGTAGTAGGAGTCGCTGTTGGCGAGTTGGTCGGCGATGGCGTGGGCGATACCGAAACAGATGGAGTGGGTGACTGACAGGGAGTGGACGAGGCACTGGGTGAGCTTGATGGAGTCGAGCTGGCGCTTGGGCTGCTGGAGGGTGGCAGTGGCGTGCCGTAGATGATCAAGTTGTCCAGCGCAAGCTTCTGGCTGTCAGATGAGGCCGAGCACTGCACCCACAAGGAGACCACCGAGAAGGCGTTGTCCTCAAGCCCGCTTTCGGTGATGGGATACGTCCAGTTCTTCCACTCTAAGGAAGTGTCCGTGCCAATGCTCAGCAGCTCGACGTCATTGGTGCCATTGAAGTAGATGACCAACACTGGATAGGTGGTGTACAGCTTCAGCGCGGCGGAGAAGACGAGGCTATGATAGCCCGTCGAGTCAAAGTGGATGTTAATGAAAGCATCAAACCCAAGCCACTGGGAGCAGTTCACCAGGAGGGCGTTTCCTGCTCCATCTGAAGCGTAGGCTCCCAGTGTGGTCCCAGTGGTTCCCGCGAAATTGCCTGTGATATATCCCAAGCCCATATCATCGGGTATGCCACTCGCGAAGCCGCCAAAGTAAAAGTTATCGAAGGACCACTTGGCCACCACGTCCCCCCTCACGTGCACTGGCCAGGCCAGGAGAACCATCACCACCACCATGACCAGGACAAGGTGATTCTTGCAGACGAGGAAGACCGACATTGGAGCTCAGCAGAAGCAGAGGAGGAGGAGCACAACCCTCTAACGCTTGTGAAGCTTTTCACAACACGAGCAAGGATGACCGTTCAAGCGGAGCTATGCCCTGATGCCCCAACGGTGCGTATCCTTGATTGATCAACTACGATACCCTCGGGTAACAGGAGGGGCATAACTTAAGATGGCGAACCGAGAACTTATCCATGAATATGGGAAGACTATCCACATGAAGGAGAGGAGTGCTCTACAGCCACCAGAGGAAAAGACAAGAACTTAAGATGGCGAACCTGGAAGTTATCCAGGAATGGGAAGACTGTCTAAAGTAAGGAGGATGTACCTATGAATGGGAAAACCATCTCCAGGAGTAAAGAGAGGCGTTTATGGGTAGGGATGAGCTGACGAAAAAGGCAGGAGGTGGTGACTGAGGCATACAAGTCATGGAATGGAAAGGGTTGGGTTACACAGGCAAATAATTACTAGTGGTGTCCGCGTCCACGTTTTGTGGTGAGTTGAGGGGAAGATGAGTGGGAAGAGGAGCATGCGTGAAGAGGAATGGGAGGTGTTGTTGAAAAAGCTGGCCAATACACCTATTTGCTCATTCATAATACAACAAACTGTCCTGAACTGGGACATAGGAGTCATCTGTGCTATTTCAATCAAGATACCTTCATTATGGTGGTCATCCTCGTAGTCATCATCATCATCATCATTATCATCATGGTGGACAGGGCTTGGGATCGTCGATGATGTTGACCAACAAGGCCAGATGATAGTAAGGCCCTCCTGCACCTACCTTGGAGCCCGGCTGCAGGCGGATGGCCATCTCCCAGTGCGTGGCCGTCTTGAGAACGGTGGCGTTGTTGGTGCGCCATGCCTTGAGTGCATCGTCATTCGTTCCTGGTCCGAAGAAGAGTTCCCAATAGGACTTGACCACTGGACAAGCCATCGAGCTCACTGCATAGTTGCTCCTCACTGTCGCTGGTGACATTGCCTGACGCTGTCTCTGTGCTCGGTTGGTGTCGATGGAGATGTTGTTGGTGACCACGTCGCACAAGGTCGAGCGCGCCATCAGTTTGAGCGAGTTGGCGGCGGTGGGCACGGTGGAGCGGAGGCCGAGGAAGAGGCTCTGCTTGAATGAGTTGAGAGCTGCGACCTCGGCCGGAGACAACAGGTTGGCCAGAGGTTGATTGCAGTTGATCAGTGTTCCAGGAGTGGGAGATGGTGATCGGGAAGGAGAGGTCGTTCGTGATGGCGATGCAGTAGGCGAGACCGTGGGCGAGACTGACCTGGAAGGTGATGCGCTTGTTGATGGCGTCCGCGAGGGAGAAAGCGAGATAGAAGGAGTCGCTGACGGAGAAGGAGTCGCTGACGGAGAAGGAGACGCAGACGGTGTGACTGAAGGAGTCACCGAGCTCGACGGCGACGGTTGAGGCGTGCTTGGAGCTGACGAGGTACTGGGTGAGTTTGATGGAGTGGAGCTGGGGCTTGGAGTGCTTGAGGGTGATAGTGGCGAGCCATAGATGATAAGGTTGTCAATGCCCAAGGTCTGTGAGTCAGTCGAGTCTGAGCAAAACATTATAACGATGCTCGATCGAGACGCGTGAATCGTCCTCGACTCGGGTGTCGGTGATGGGAAGCGTCCAGTTCTGCCACACGTTGGACGTGTCCACGCCAAAGGACCCAAGAACACTGTTATAAGAGCTTCCAGTAAAGAACAAGATAAGGGCGCTCGAGGTGAGGTAAGGTTTGATGGCGGCGGTGAAGACAAGGTTGGTGAAGCCTGTCGAAGAAAAGTCAAGGTAGAGCATGGTCGGGTCGGTGTCGAACTGGGCGCAGTCGAGCTGGAGAGCGCTTCCCGCTCCATCTGAACCATAGGCGCCCAGTGTGGTTCCAGGGATGACACTGGTGCCTTGGAAGGCGGCCTGGCCGATGTCAGAATAGGAGGCACGCACCCACAGAACTGCAACATGTCAGGGCCTTGTGCTCTTATGGCGGCCGTTGACAGGCCCTTGCTGGGGAGTGTGGTAAAGTAACGAACCCATTGTAATATGACAAAGATCTGTGACCAAACCTGTGCAGCATGCTTACCCTCGTCCTCATCTCAAAGGGTCACGATGGTCGATGATGTGGATGAACAAGGCCAGGTGATAGTAAGACCCACGCACCACCACTTACCCAACACACCCGTTCTCACGGGCACTGGCGAGGCCAGGAGAACCATCACCACCACCACCACCCTCAGGACAGTCTTGATTTGCAGACAATGAAGACCTCGGGAGGAGGACAAGCCATTAGGCGAGTCAGAGTGTGTGCAGCCTGTGGGTGTTGGACACCAGGAAGGAGAATGTTTGGGTCGAGCTTCACGCGCACGTTGAGTCCTGCCTGGCGTGTCGCGGGCCACTGCAGAGGAAAGGAAAGCACCGGTGGGTGTCTTCATCCAATCGGGATTTAAGATCTGGTGAACTAATCCATGAATGGGAAGACTATCAACATTAAGGAGAGGAGGCTTTTTCTCTGCCTTTGCCCTTCTTGATGCGGTGTACAGCTCTGGACTAGGAGGAAGAGGAACAAGAACAGCATGGAGATGAAGGTGGCGTTGTTTTTCCCGTCAACATCATCTTGGTGGACAGCGCTTGGGATCGTCGATGTTGGCCAGATGATAGTAAGATCCTCCTGCACCTACCTTGGCTCCCGGCTGCAGGCGGATGGCCATCTCCCAGTGCGTGGCCCTCTTGAGAACGGTGGCGTTGTTGGTGCGCCATGCCTTGAGGGCATCGTTGCTCGTTCCCGGTCCGAAGAAGAGTTCCCAATAGGACTTGACCACTGGACAAGCCATCGAGCTCACTGCATAGTTGCTCTTCACTGTCGCTGGTGACGTTGCCTGACTCTGTCTCTGTGCTCGGTTGGTGCTGATGGGGATGTTGTTGGTGACCACATCGCACAAGGCCGAGCGAGCCATCACCTTCAAGAAGTTGGGGGAAGCGGGCAAGGTGGAGCGGAGGCCGACGAAGAGGCTCTGCCTGAATGAGTTGCTGGCTGCATTCTCAGCCGGAGACAACAGGTTGGCCGGCGGGAGTGCACAGTTGGTGGCAGCTACGATAGGACTTGGCGTGGCTGAACTTGAGGGAAGTTGAGGTATCGAAGATGGGGAGACGGAAGTGGATGGTAAAGCTGGTGAAGAGGGAGAAGTAGAAGGTGATGGTGTTCGTGAGGAAGAAGGCGAGCGTGAAGGTGAAGCAGACCGCGTAGTTGATGGTGTGACTGATGAGGAAGGCGAAATGGTGGGTGATGGGGTTCTTGATGAGGAAGGTGATGCACTTGGTGAGGCTGCACGTGAAGGAGATGGTGAAGCTGAGGGACTTGCAGGAGGGGAGGAAGACGGCGACGGCGATGGTGATGGACTACTGGTGATGTTGTCACCTTTGATGATCAAGTTGTCAATGGCGAAGGTCTGCGTGCTGTCCACATCACACGAGGTGGCGAACTCGAAGTTAATGAAGGCTGACGTGTTGAGCTGAGGGTAATTGTTCACCAGCGTCCAGTTGCTCCACGTGTTGACATTGCTGATGGTATCGATCAACACCTTAGGGGAGGACACCGTGTAGATCTTCACATCGAGGCCAGAGGTGGTGTTGGCCTGGACAGCCGCGGAGAGGATGACGCCAGTGTAGCCTTTGGTGTCAAACTGAACGGTCAGCCAACCTTGCGTCCCATTCCACTTTGTTGAGTTGCAGTTCATGAGGAGGGCGCCTCCCGCTGGAATGTCTGAGCTGAAGGCCCCGAATGTGGTGCCTTCGACGTAGACGGCCGTCCCCCGAGCAAAGCCTCCGAAGTTGTCGTTGGAGGTATACGACAAAGACACGCCCACGGGGGACAAATTGAAGGAGAACCTGCTCAAGAGCACTTGGCCTTGGGGGAAGCACCAGCAGCAGGAGAAGAAGGGTCAGCGCATAGGCGTAAGCCATCCCTATCTCTTTGTATCCACAGGAGAAGTGAAAGTTTCCCGTACATCTGTACGCGAAGGAGCTCCGCTTGATGTATTACGTCATCGCCATGCATCTCTCCTTGTTGAAGGAGTATGAAGGTGACGAGTGTCTATAAAACGCAATACCTTCGGTATCTACTTTCACACCGCCAGTTGAGATCTTCATTCCGGCCTTAGCCAAACTTGCTTGTTTCTTCCACGTGTCCCTTCGGTGGACAGGTGGATAGAGTTGACATATTCTCCTTACATAGTGGCCACCTTCCTTCCCAGACGTACCCGATTGGCAAACAACTGATCAACTGTGATCAACCCAAGAAAAGAACATTTTCCCACACATTTCTTTTCTGCTTTTTTATCCAGGAAGTTACCGGTATTGTACATATCCCCGTTCTTGGAACGCTTTTCTTAACTTAAAAGAATTCAAGGATTACGTCCTTCTCTGCCTGATGCATTCCTTAAATTCTTTTCCTTAAGGAAAATGCTATGGTTCGAGAAACCAAACCCAAACGCGCCATTCTGTCACACAGCTATGGAGGAGCGAACAACCGTGGGGGGAGCACAACATAGTGCCGAACATAGAGGAACAAGCACAGGTGCGGCTACCAGTGCGGGACTGTCGCTGACCTTCGCTGGGGCGGCCATCCTGGCTGCGGCCGCCGCCATGGTCTTTGCCTGGCGTTCGAGGCGTCGTGACACGGGAATGTCTGAGGACCTACAGCTGCAGCGCGCGTGTGCAGCGGGCGACCTGGCGCACGTCAGAAGCCTCCTTAAGCGGTGGCACATTCCGGTGCCCGCGGACCCTACCTCGTCGCGTGCAGAGTCGTCGTCATCAGGGACAATTCCTGATGTAAGTCCGACAACTCGTAAGCCTCATCCGTTGATGAAGCACGATCACGAGGGATGGATGCCAGTGCACCTGGCCGCCATACAAGGCGACTGCGCGCTCGTGGGCACTCTTCTCCACGCTCTTCGTCATCAAGGCTGTATGCGACGATTCTGTTTTTTTCAGTTGGTGATGAAGTTGACGAACTGAACTTTTCTTCTTTCTTGCTCCACACAGGGCTTGATGTGAACGTACGCGCTCTTCAGAACAAGTGGACGCCGCTTCATGTGGCTGCGGCCAAGGGTCACCTGGATCTCGTACGAATGCTCATCGACGTGTGGTCTGCCGACGTGAATGCGAGCGATGTCGTGAACCATACTCCTTTGATCATTGCCTCGTGCAACGGGTTCATCGAGGTATTGCTGTTGGGTTTGGTGCGCTCTTTGTCGTATGGACTGAATGTCTTGTACAGGTGGTACATAGGCTCCTTCAGGCCGGCGCTGATCCAACAGTGAGGACGAGCAGGAGCCAGGAGAGCGCTCTTCATATGGCAGCCAAGAATGGATATACTGAAATCCTTCGAGCTCTAGCTGACGCATGCACCAAGCGAGAAGCCGAGTCGAGTGAGAGTGAAGCGACAGGTCCTTTGTATCAGGTCGACGATAAAGGCAGTACTCTACTACACGTTGCCACCAACTCACACCTGGTGGCCAAGGCACGCTGCATCATGAGCTTGAAAGAGAACTAAACCGAGTTGAATCACTTACAAGCTGATCACCAGGGAGATCTAACTTGTGTAGAGCTTATCCTTGAGCTGACTGGTGATCGACTCTTGAATGTGCAGAAGCGTGATGGTTGCACTGCCCTCCACATCGCAGGTACCTTATTTTTGGAGATGGATAGAGTGATACTCTCTCGCTTACGTTATGATACAGCCGTGCGTGGTAACGTGCCAGTGATGGAACTTCTTATGTCAAAGGGAGCACGCCTCGACTTGTGTAGTAAGTTTGGCACAACACCTCTTCACGATGCCTGCTCCAAGGGGCAACTCGATGTATGTCATTTTCATCCGGTCGCTCTTTGGTGTGTACTTAGTAATGTTAATCACACGCAGGCTGTGGAGGCACTTCTGCGTCACGGCGCTTCTACTGAAGCAAAAGATAACGATGGCCTGGCTCCGATGCACACGGTGTGCTCAAGCATTGGGGGAAGCCCTCACCGCACCGGTACTCTCTGTCCTTTGCCCATCTTCAGGTGCATTTCTCACCGTTATGATGGTACAGAGGTTGTGAGGTCCCTTCTCAAGAGCGGCGCTGATGTGAACGTGAAAGATATTGGCAACTCTACGCCTCTTCACGCACTCGCCTACTGCACCTCCATCGATGATGATGTTGAGTCATGCGCACGCCTGCTTCTCGAATCAGGCGTTTCCTACGCCTCCGAGAACGAGATCGGATGGACTCCTCTGCACTGCGCCTCATCTACTGTGCGCTCCCTCGCATATCAGGCTTACTTGAGATTGGTAACATAACTTTGATACGAATGTGTACAGAACGGCAATGAACGAGTCCGTGCAGCCATCGTCTCCTACCTGGAGCAGCATGACCCCGAGTTCCTGAAATCCTTTGATTTCCAGAAGGTATGATGCGTTCGTCTTGCTCCTTCCTTCCGAGAGGAGGATGCTGACGCTGTCATCTGTGCCCACGGTACAGCCGCGAGGTGTACCTAAGAGACGCGTCGAAGTCTACAAGTGCTCTCTTTCCCCTGAAGAGCGTCATGCCGTGCTCGATGGTGATGTGAGCCTTCACGGGATAGCGAAGAAGATCCTCTCTGGCAAGATACGTCGCGTTATAGTGATGGCAGGAGCTGGCATTAGGTACGCAATGGTGCCCCTTCTTTCCCATGAATGCATTCCTTCTTGACAATATGATGTCTCCGCCCCCAGTGTCGATGCTGGAATCCCCGACTTCCGCAGCCCACACACCGGCATCTACTCTCAGCCTCGGGCTGATGGAGAGGTTGAATCTGGACAGGAAGCACCTCCGAGCAATCCGCGTCTGGAGCAGGCCATGCGCGCAATGGAGGAGATTAAGTCCAAGTATGGGTTGACTTCCATAGGTCAGCTCTTCACTCCGTCCATCTTCCATACTGATCCGGCACCCTTCTGGGCCTCAGTGCGTGCTCTCTTCTTTCCCGAAGAGGGCACCTACAGGTACACCCTGCCCGTCTACAACAGCCTCAAGCCAACGCGAACTCACTCATTCCCGATGAATGCAGGCCTACGGCAGCACATTGGTTCATCAGGTTGTTGCAGGACAAGGGCCTGCTGCTCCGTTTGTACTCTCAGAACATCGATCTGCTTGAAAGCGCCAGTGGCCTTACTCCCGAGGTCCTCTTGCCTTCCCTTTCGTCGTTGTTCTCTGCCTGCATGTGGTATTGATTGATATCTACCCACAGAAAGTCGTGGAGGCACATGGATCACTCGCTCGTGCGTACTGTACGAATCCCGCCTGCGAGAAGCCTGTCACCGACATGAAGACGCACGTGTGGGATGTTGTGGAGAATGGAGACATTCCCTTCTGCCCTGCTTGTGGGCAAGGCGGTACTTATCTTCACTCTCTTCTTCGTCAGAGCCGATCTGACTTGGACCTTACCAACTGCAGCCCTACGCCCGGATGTGGTGTTCTTCGGCGAACCGCTGCCTCCGCGCTTCTTCCAGCTCAACTTCAATGACTTCAAGGAGTGCGACCTTCTCATCGTGATGGGTGCGCATTCAATCACATTCATCGGGCACTTTCGGCTGATGAGCCCGTCTTACTCTTCTCTTGCTTGCACTCAGGCACGTCACTGACGGTGTACCCCTTCGCGGGACTGGTGAATGAGGTCCCATCGACCACACCACGACTTCTCATCAACAAGAATTCTGTAGGCGTGTGGAGCCTGCTTGAGGAAGAAGGAGAAGTCGGTGAATCGGTACGAAGTGCCAATTATCGCGACGTGCAAGCGTTGGGGTCCTGCGACGCCGGCGTGCGGGCGCTAGTGCATGAACTCGGCTGGGAGGACGATCTCGCACGCCTCACGGACGCTTCTGTCTCCTCATCTCTCGCCTAATGACCTTCTTGTATGACCAACACTGTTGAGTTTTCAGCCCAATGCACCAGTTCATCAGTGCGTGCTCTGATGACTCCTTACTCGTCACATGCTGGCGTTGGTGGTGGACCATCAGCTCCTTCCTGGAATAGAGAGCAGAGTAGCAGAGGAAGCCAGTGTACTATCTGTACAGAGTTAGTCCCTCAGAAGGAGACAGCGTAGTTACCTCCTCCTCTCTCATGAGAATACACGAACCGTCGCGGTACTCGCGTACGTGTGGGGCATTTACGTACATCAGCTAGCCAGAAGAGTTGTGTGACCCATTTGACAAGCGATTAAAAAGAAGGATTTAGGGAAAAATCAGAGGTTTTAGAATAATTTCGATAGGTTTAGGGCGTGGCGATCCATTCCATTATACTAATGGGGGAGGGTACCATCCCATCCGATCGAGCTTTGTTTCGTTTGTTCTCTGTTTACACCCTCTTCACAAGGTTGTGCTGGCGAGCAAGGCGGTTGAAGGCACCGTCGGCCTCACCCATGGCCCTGATGTAGCCGCAGAGAGCGAAGGTCTCGAACTCGCCGGGGATGATCTTGCCATCGGAGTCCACCTTGGGCACGTTGAGCTGCACGCTGGCGTGATCCTTGGCGGTGATCAGGCGGTTGGTGGCAGAGCTGTACATTGAACCACGTCAGTAAATATAATATAATAATCCCTCATCGATTGAACCAGTAATCACAGTAATGAAATTCGTCACGAGACTCAAAATGTAGTACAATTAATGGACGTTCATTGGAATGCAGGTGGTGCAAAAAAGAGGGCAGGCCACACGTACCACTTGCGGGGGATGTAGAGATCAACGGCAACACCTTCGTCGTTCTGCATGGCTGGAAGATGGGATCGAGATGGAGGAAGGGAAAAAGGAAGAAAGAAGACGAAACGCGATGCGGCCAACAAAGAAACCGAAAATCCATAAATTCAAACATTCCCGGATTTATCCCGACATATCATATTTTTGCGGACACTGACAGTTTGAAAAAGAGAAAATGTACAACACAATCACTGCATTGGAGTTTCAGTTCGAGCATGAAGAAACCTTGAGTATCATCTCTATTCATATTCTCTTCCACTTTGTAGGAGCGCAGAGGAATCCATCATCAGCGCACTTGCATGTTTGGCAGACGAATGCTCACCAGATGAAGGAGGACATTGGAAACTTCGATGGCTCGCTTTGTTACACCGTCTTGTTAACTATATACATATCACTCACGCCTGAATAAAGTTAGAAGAGAAGCGAGCATTCTAGGTGAGACAAGGCTTTACTTTACGCTCTTCAGGAGTTCTTGATGAATGTAAGACGAACGGAGGGCGGCAGCGATGGTGAGGGGAGTGTCGCCTTCGGGAGTTTGCGCATGGACATCCGCACCAGCGAGAAGCAGGATGCGCACGATGTCCACTCTTCCGCTTAGTACCGCTGTTAATACATTCATATCACAGCTTTAGGGTGGCAATCTTAACGCTAAACAGCATGGACTTCGCACCGAGGATAAGTGCTGTCGATCCGTCGTTTTTACGGGCATTCACATCACAGTGGTATTCCAATGCAAGTAGTCGAACGACATGGTCGTGGCCCTGCTGCGTAGCGTAGAAGAGTGCAGTGGCACCGGTGGTTCGTGATCGTGCATCGACATTGACTCCCCGTTCGAGAAGCAGTCGCGCAAGTGCAAAGTGGCCGCTTTCGCAACAAGCCATCAGCAGCGTGCAACCATCACTCTCCACGCCAGTGAGGTTGTCCAGATCATATCGGCCCCTGTCAGAATGAACATCCATAGCATCGAGCAGTGCCCTCACCACCTCGTGGTGTCCCTCAAAGCAAGCCACGAAGAGAGGATGGACTCCGTCCTGAGTCGATCGCAAGTTTGGATCAGCGCCGTGAGACAGCAGAGTGCGCACCGCACGTATGTGACCATTCAGCGCAGCGATGAACAGCGGCGAACATCCTTCTGCTTCCATCTCATACGCGTCATCTCCATCGTCATTCTCGCCTTCATCCTCCCTAATTGCAGCGAGATGTGCCTGTCGGCGATGAAGCCGAGCTCTACGAGCCTCACCCAAGGGTCGTGACCTCTGCTCATGCGATCCAAATAGAAAGTTAAGATACACTGATCCAGTGGCATGTCGCTGCCGCTCTCTCGCGATCATCTCCTCTGTCTTGCTAGTCTTGTCTCCTTCGGCTTCCTCCTCCTCGCGGCCAGTACTAGCTTTGTCGTCAACTTCTCCTCTTCGTCGTTCTTCTTCTTCTCTCGCTCTCCTTTCCTCTTTCGTCGCAAGGGAGTCCAGCAGAACCTGCAGTCCATCGGCATCGCCTTCGCGTGCCATCTGCATTATCGTCCGCCGAATGCGTCGTAATTCTGTCGCACTCCCTGGGTTATCGCCATCATCTCCAATGAATGCTTGATCATCAACACCATTCCTATCACCATCGTCCTCGTGCTGCTCCTTCTGCTCCCGCGCCCACCCGCGCATCAGAGCCGCCCATGACGGCGCTGAGCCGGCACGGCCCTCAGCTCTCTCCTGCGCCGGCGGTGCGGCAGCTGCCGGCTGCTCTGACGGCGGCGGCAGAGGTCGTCCCTTCTCGTCCACTTCGGCGGAAGGTGAGGTGCCGACAGCAGCAGACCACAAGCGTGACAGCGTGCGCCGGTGCGCGTAGACGACGGTGATGGCCAGGGGCGCCACGTACAGCCCGCGGGCCAGCCACGAACCGCCGCCACCGATCCCGCCTGGTACGTCCATACTAAGGATGACCCTCAGTTTCCTATCGGCGTCCCGTTCCCGTGCTCAACTACCCCCTTGCCGCGGCACCCACTGACGAAGGGAAACCTTCACCGGTTGTTGGACAGATTCCTCGAAGTTCAGATTTTATTCCGCAACGTTTCGGAAATAACAAAAAATTGATGAAATCAAAACACGTTATCGAAATTATTTGCTACTAGAAGGAAATTTCGCTTGAGTAGCACAGGCGGAGGAGCATGAGTGGCGTGAGGGGGGAAGCTCGCGGGAAACTGGCCCGTACCGCTCTCTGCATCACCGATGCCACAGTACCCGGCTCAAACATCATCATCGAGAAAGGCGCACTTGAGGTGACCACGTAAGGAGCCACAACGGAGAGACATCAGGCACAACAGCAAACGAAGGAAGAAGAAAGAGAGTAGCTGCAGCAACAGAGATGACTCTAACTGTAGGGAGAACGTTCGAAGTGTTGAATGGAGTGGCGGATAGGGTGTCTGGCGACCACAACAAGAAGTCGATCGCCCTCCAGCTCGTACTCGGCTTGCTGGTGGTGCGTAGTTACGGCCCACGTGATGAAGTGTTGTGTAGTTGGGTATCCATATTCACCACTTTCTTCCTCAGGTACTCCGGGTGCTGTACATAGTCTGGGCGTTTTTCCACTTGGCCATCACGTCACTCATGTGGTCCATCATCGTGCTCAGCGTGCTCCTGCTGGGCATCTCGGCCACGCGCAACCGGCAACGATTCCTCCTGCTGATAGTACCACATTCCTCAGTGATGCTTGCTTGATTGTGCCCGTGTGGGGAACTTACCCGATCATCAGTACATTGTGGCGGCCTCTGTGCTGATGGTACTCACGGCTGTGGGTCTCTTTTTGGTGCTGTTGGGTGATATCCTCACGCTGTCGGTCGATCTGCTTGAGATCATCATTGATGGCACGACTCTTCTGCTTCAGGTAGGTTTCCTCTTCGAGTGTGGGCGTTGATGAAGCGAACAAGACTGAGTTGTGTTGGTCTTCCTTATCCTCTTTCCAGCTCATCACGGTGGCGTTGGCATACAACCTCTATGTGTACCTCGACCCCAACAACTCTGGTACGTCATTCAGCGCGTACATCTTGTCTTCAGTTCCGCCAAGTCCTGCGCTCATTTTGAGTGCGTTCGCAGTGGCAGTCGTGGAACTCAGCGGTGCTTCTGATGAAGTCTATCCACACATGGATGAGAACGTCGTCCACATCGATCTTGGTGACGTACGTTGTGCAATCCTTGCATGCTTGAGTTGATTCCCTTGCAGTTAGGTTGACCTTCGATCACCACACGATGGAATGCAGGAAGCCTCGATGGATCATCACAAGGGCTTTGAGCACATGGAAGAGAACATGGCGCAGCCCAGCCCGTACGCATGGAACGTGCAGGTTCGCTCGTCTTCCATCTGCCTTTCTAGATCAGCGACGTTCGTCACACTTAACTTGTCTGTGTCTGTTCATCTGCAGATGCCTGTGTATCACAACGCTGTCTACACGCCATACGTGTACTCTGCCTCTCCTCCGACACACTCGCAGGCTGAGACGGTCCCTCGTGATGAGGTCAACCCCTTCCAGGAGCCCAAGTAAGCAGCGGATCATGTCGAGCCGAGCGTTATTCCTCCTTGGCTGTCGCTCTGTACATAGACCTCAACAAGCAATAGAAAGCAGGACCTGTACCTCAGTTCGCACTTGGCGATGGAGGTCACAGTGCAGCCTTCTGCCCATGACTCTGTTTGCTCGTGATGATGAAGGCAAACTTTGTTTGTTAATAATACGGTCCGCAAGTCAATGCAGCTTACGGGGATTCTCGGCAGGCGAGGTGCGGGCGCAGCTTTCGGGCTACCTCCTCCACGGTCGGGTGGAACACCATCGACTCGTGATCGCCGCCCACGTCCACTACCTCCACCGTCTCACAAAATTGGTCCCATCCAAGTGTTCTGTATTGGATCACCGATTACCGAATTAGATCCACTTCAGAAAAGAAACTGTGCTAGTGCTGGTCATGTACCGAGAATGAAGCACCGGATCGTCAACACCAGCAATATCGTTATTGCCAGTTGTTCGCAGGATTGTCACCCGCGATTGCAGCTTGGATGCTGGTCTGAGGTACTTGCGAGAAAGCTCCTCGCTGTGTTTGATATCCCGCTGGAATCGGAAGAAGAAGTTGATGGCCACTGAGGGCGGGACAAGGTCGAGGCCGTTTTTATCAATCACCTTGGCCATCACATTGATCAGCCGTTCATCAGCACTAAGTGGCGCCGTCTCCGTATAGGAGACATCAACGCCGAATCCCAGATACTGCTTTGCACCTGAGCAAACAAATCAGTTAGTCACAAGGCCAGCCACACTGAATTTCAGGGCGAATGCACACCTCTGCACAGGACACAGAAAGCAAGAGCATCGGCGTCGTATCGGAGGTAAGAATCATCGTAGATTGGCGCGCGGCCGTCGAGAAGCAATAAATTAACCTGGTGACCTGACTCCTGCAGCTGTTTGGCCACTTCATAGGCCACTGTGCACCCGAATGACCATCCGCCAATCTGCAGGGATGCCCTGAGTAAGAGACAGGCAAACAACGACTTCCATAGGGGCATAAAAACGTACATTGAATACTCCCTCGTTCTGCACTTGACGGATAGCGAGAATGTAGTCAGTGGCCATGGCCTCTATCGACTCATACTCCGTGCG
Organism: Acanthamoeba royreba; assembly: GCA_000826365.1. Classification (NCBI taxonomy): domain Eukaryota; phylum Discosea; order Longamoebia; family Acanthamoebidae; genus Acanthamoeba; species Acanthamoeba royreba. The sequence goes on from CDEZ01023569.1 coordinate 164,046, forward strand.
TGGTTCGAGTCCATAAAATGGCTGATCAACTCCTGCACGATAACAACAGTCCGTTAGAATTGAGTTAAACCACTACCGAGTTGAGCACGTACCGAGAAGGTAGGCAAGAGCACCATAACACACAGAAGATTTAAAGGCTGGATGGATGAAGAACAGAGCCGGGCCGCTTCCAGCGGGTTGCAGAGGCACCAGAGGCGAGACGAAAGAAGATATGAGCCGCTTGGCCGCGCTCATCTTCTCGATGATGGCCGTGCCACTTGAGCGGTCACTAGTTGCTCTCAGTAGCAATTGTCTTTTGTGCTGCTCGTTGGTGTCCAGGCACTGGTCCTGAGCGAAGGCTGGGTCCGTCGGACCGAGAACCGTGAAAGGCGAAGTGCCGGCATTTTCATTCACCCGAATAGCTTCATCGACGCAAACGGCCAGATGACGCACTGAGGATGCCGAGAAAATGACAGAGAACGGGAACCGCACTCCAAACTTACCTGTATATCACAAGCCAATTAGTTAGAATGCGCGACCTCATGAAGTGAGACAGACGACGGTCGTACCTTCGAGTGCGCCGATCAGAGACACTCCCAGGAGCGAATTACCGCCAAGTGCGAAGAAGTCATCATCTACGCCCACAGGCGAAACGTGGAGAATGGACTCGAACACCTCAACTAGTGTCCGTTCAGTGGGCGTGCTCGGAGCGGAGTATTTAAACCCAACTTCATTTTGCCTGTACGTGTGTCATGTGTAAGTACTAACACTTGCTCTGCAGACAGTGAAGCAGTATTAGACTTACCCTCCTCGTGATGGTGATGGAAGAGCGGCACGATCAACCTTGCCATTTGGCGAGAGGGGCCATTTTTCCAGAACCATGAAGTGGGCGGGCACCATGTATGCTGGCAATTGCTCTTCAAGAAGCGATCGAAGCTCCTGTACCGCCTTGGCCTTTGCCAGCTTCTCATCCTCCACCTCAATACCTTGTTTCATGATGATGTAGGCCACCAAATACTTCTCGCCACCAACATAGTCTGGTTCTTTGGCAACGACGAGACACTCCTTGACGCTGTGGTGCTTGTAAATGCAGTTCATGATCTCTTCCAATTCGATACGGTAGCCTCGAATCTTAACTTGATGGTCAACTCGACCCAAAAATTCTAAATCACGTGGCTGTTAGCTTCTGATAGACAAGCATGTAGGTGAACTGTACCTAAGGTGTTGTCTTCCTTATACCTCAGAACGTCGCCCACCCTGAACATCGTGTTGCTTGAGTGTGGGAGATATGTGCTCTTGAATGGATTATCTACAAAGGCTCTTTCTGTCATC